>WAAE01016103.1:0-57988 GCA_013400495.1 Nicator chloris
TAAAGAATTTCTTTCTAATATGTGTTCTCAGCCTACCCTCTTCCAGTGTAAAGACATCTCCCCTTGTCTTATTACTGCCTGCCTTTGCAAAAAGTCCCTCTCCAGCTCTCTTGTAGGCCCCATTTAGATACTGGAAGTTGCTATAATATCTCCATGGAGTCTTCCCTTCCTCAGCCTGAAAAATGCTACTTCTCTCAGACTGTCTTCATAGGACAGCTGCTCCAGGCTTCTGGACATCTTTGAGGCCCTCCTCTGGACTCATCCCAACAGGTCCATGTCCTCTTCCTTTGAGACCCCCAGAGCTGGTCACAAATATTCCAGGTGTTTAGAAGAAGTGTGTTTTAGTAAGGAAACATTTATTTTATACTTTATATTTCTATCAGTCAATGAAGAACTAAAAATATGAAAGTAAAGGAGGCAAAATACATCCTAGAGAACTAAATTAATAGAAGTTGTGAGTGGAACATCACAAAGATTTTTGGGGGCTTGCCCTTATGGTAGACATACAGATTCATAGAATACAGGTCTTAACACTTGGCAAAGCTTTGTGCAATGTATTTAATTTGTGAGGTGATAGTGGCTGATAGGGAAAAAGAAACCAGTCCCAAGAGGCTATGACATAATTGACATCATAGAAAATAATTTATGAAATAATTCCATTGAAACATATATGACCAAACCTCTGCAAAATATTTTGAAAGATGTTCCTTATCTGTGTAACCATGTTGGGTGATTTTCCCCAAGGGAGCTTGATTTATAAACTTCTCACTTATTTTTTCAGGGTGTGAGTTCGGCTTTTATCACTTTTAGAATTTAATTAACAGCAAATTCATATTTCTTATGACATATGTCTGATCCACAAGCAGTTATACACACGAGGCTTCCTAAAAATGTCAGAGGACATTTTTGAAATTACATTCTGTGTTTCCCTTCTTCAGTGTTCAGAAAAACTGAACTTTATTGCACTTATGACTTCTGGTCAGGGTATTTTTTTTTTTGTATTGGATACTTTTGATTTTTGAACTCTAGGAGAACAAAATAAATCAAGGAAACTAGCTACTTTGCCTGGACTGGCAGTAGTTTTCTAAAGGAAAACTTCTGTCTCTTGTTCTTTAAAAGTTTCAATTCTGCAAAGATAAGTTAGTTAATGAGTACAAGAATTCCTCCCCACATCCCTTGCCTTTTTCTAAGGCTTAATAAAACCCTGTCCCCCCCCTTTTTCTTTTCTCATCTATGACTTCATTTGTATTAACATGTGAGTCTTTGGACTTTCCAAAGTTTATATTCTATTAAATGGCACTTGGTAACAAATTTTGTTCATACAAAAATAGCACTTCAGCTGTAATCAGTGCTTAAAAAATTATGAGCAGTTTGTGTAAACTTCTCTCTTTTTTTGGCACAGCTAGAAGTCAGCTGTGATTTCAGAGCATAATAAATGCATTTGGTTGAATTCCCCTGTTGTGCTGTGAGGAGAGCCTGTCTTTGGCTCATTTAGATTCTGAAGACTCTGTCCAGTGTCCAGATGCACTTTTAAAATGTAGTTAGGAGAATAATTACTGAATATATTGAAGAGCCATTCCTATTTTTTTCCAGTTTATGCTCAGTAGATTTCACAATTGGCATAATTACCGCAAACTCAATTGGCAAAGAGCTGTTATCTTCAATAGGAAAAATGCCTACTACACTACTCGGTCTTGCCCATTATTAATAATGTGCATTTAATAACTTGCAACTACTGGTCTTCAAAGCAGTCTCAAAATTGCTTAAGCTGCTTCTCACAGTATTTGAAGCAAGTTAACAAATTCTGTAGCATGAAAAGGCGGAAATGCAACAATCAGTGCCCTAACATTCATGGCTTTTGGTGTAGCTGTTCAAGGAAAATCATGGTTGAATTAAATTGTAGCAAGAAGAAACAAGTTGATCAAATTAGTCCTTCAAGTTGCTGACTATGAGACAAAACTCTGCAGGGCCAGTGAATTAAGTATGTGATGGATGGTACAGAAAATCCTTCTTCTCACCAATAAATTACTATTACTTTGCTATAGTATTGCTATGGAACCCTGAGATGGTGGGTGTTGGCAAGTAAAATGTGAAAGCTTGCTTTAAAGACCATTTTGGATATTTTTCACAATGCAAAAGTCATTCAGATTGCTTCAGAACAGATACATTTGCATGGAAACTGTCAAAAAATTATTTGAATTTTAACTGCAGATTGTTGAGCTGTTTCCAAATTTGGGTAAAGCTAAGGTGAATTCCAGTTTCACAACCAATCAAAAACTCAATAAAATGCTCTTTGCCACATTCTTTTGTTAAAATCGTATTGTAATCCCCCCTATGTTACTCATTAGTCTTTTTATTAAATTAAAGCTGTTTGATCTCTCTGACCTTTGACCGACGTGACTTCTTGACTAGTTTGTAGTATTTTTTGTGAAAGCAATATGACCAGACCATTTTTATGGAAATACCTTTGGCAGAAAATAAAATGGCTTATTGCATTATTGAAAATAGAAGGAAGTAATTCACTAAGATCAAAGACCTTTTATCCCTGTGAAAGTTGCCTGCCAGCACATGAGAATCCATGAAAATTGGAAGCAACATGCCAGCTTCTTGTTTGCATGGTAAGTCTGTCTCAAATATATTTCCTTGGGTTTTAATAAAGAGCAAGAATTTTCTTCACAATTATATAGTAGCGAGTAAGGGGGTGTAAGATTGCAGCTGAGCATTTTGTATAGGATATGCAAGTTATGATTCAGTCTATTTTCTACCTCCAAAGCAAAGCAGGAGAGTTCATGATGATCTCCAAAATGTCTATGCAAAACTCTGAACTAAAGCAAAGCTACTCCTAGTCCATTGCTGCTCATAAAACAGACATATTGTAACAGTAGGTTGGTAAATTCTGATAGATATAACAGGTGCAGCAAACCCAAGTATGTAAATGGTCACCTTTTTCTTCTTGAATTGTACCATTTGTGTATGGGGTTTGCCCTCTCTTCTAAAGCGCTGCACCCTCTATCAATGTAGGATAAGAATATGGAAGCCCTCACATCAAGGTTTCCCTGAAAATCAGTAAATTTCTTCTTAGGTACTCAAGAATCTTGACAAAAGATACAAAACTAAACACAGACAAGTTGTCACCTCCAACATTTTGTATAGTCTCGTATTTTAAATAGAGTCCTGAAGGAATGTCTGGCAAATAACATCCCAATTGCTGCCATTCTCATCAGAAAATTGGTCCTCACTACTTAGAATGAATACAAATATTAGCTCTTTGCAAAGCATTATAATTTTCAGGCAATCATACTAGTGCACTGCACTTTGATGCTGCCATTATTCTAATCTTCTTGGCTGGTGACTACACTGTTACTTCTATTATGTCCTGCTTGAATTTGTAGTGAGGGGCAGCCAACAAGGCCACTAAATGATAAGTATTGCAACTCTTGTTCTAGTGCTAAGGGAGGAACTGTGTGTTCTAGATAGTTGTGTCTCAGGGATGTTTTAAGGAGAGAAATATGTTCTCTCCGTACTCTCTGGTTAACCCTTCTACCTCCATTGCCATAACTCAACTCTGCATTTGCCCAAAGGACCTTGCTCTGGACGTCTCAGGTATAATTTTGCCCTCCAGAGTGTCTAAAACAATTTTCCCAGCTCTGGGTGATGGGGAATGGTCTGTGAAGCACAGAGCTGTGCTTCATGAATTAAACATGATCATGCATCTGGTCCCTAAGTACAGAAACTTGTACAGACCTGTTAAAGCTTTCTTTCTGAGTTTCAAGAACATTCAGCTGGGATTTTTTGCACTTATTCTTCCAGCTTGGATTATATCTCTTTATCTCTGCCAACCACAAGCCAGGTCCAGGCTGCTGGCCTTGCACTGCATCCACCAAGAAGGTTTTCATTAAACTTAAGGCACTAAGTGGGGAGATTCTGTAACATCAAGCTCAGATGAAGTCTCTGCAGGGAGCAGCTTCCTCTCATCTGCAGCTGCTTGCACACCTACAGCAGGGCAAGAATCTATGCTGTCTTTTCACCAGTAAACAGCTTGCAGAGATGCTTAGGAAACCATCCTTTCTACCCAAGAAAATACCTTAAACTTCACCACTCCACTCCCACAGATTTAGGGACATAAATCATACTGGGTAAAAAAAAAAAAAATACTAATAAGGACAAGAAAAATGTGTTCCTCTATGTTTGATTGCCCAGACCAGGCCACTCAACATCACTTCATCGCTTCATAGCTGACAAGATGCAAAAAACAAGAGCCACATACTTTCTGTATATTTATTTCCCAGCAAACTTGCTAATTAATTAGTGTGATATAGCATAGAGATGCCAACATAATGATTCAGGCAGAATACTAGTTATTACAGATCTTTTTTTTTTTTCCTTCCAATGTCTTAGTGATTTAAATCTTGGTTCTGAATTTTCCATGTGTGCTTGGCTTCAGTTTATGCTGAACCCAATTCTGCTGTATTTTAAAAAACACTATGAGACCTCAGTTTTTTCCATTTCCTGGAACTCTGCAATTCTTCAAAAAATTTTAAAAGCATTTTTATCAAGAAACAAAATGGATTGCTAATACTTGAGCTACTGGTAAAGCCAAGCCTGTATGTTTCAAGAACTGAAGAGAGAAATAAAAGCCCTGCTTCTGTCTTTGGTCTTGCTGTTTGTTTGCATCTAATTACCATGATTCTTAAAACAAATTCATGATTTCTGCAGACCAGATTCAAGGATTTGGGTTCTGTTTCCAGAATTCCAAAGGTTGCTCTTACATCCAAGACTGCTGGAACAGATTTGAAGGAGCAGGTGACTGGTGACTCGTGAGTTACCTGACATCTGCATCTGAAAGTGTCGCCATGTGGTGTCTGAACAGGTTTATGTTTTTCCACAAATGTTTTCTCCTGTTTCTGTTTCTAGTTTATTTTCTGCAAAAAAAATCTCCCATCTAGTTTTTCTCTTTTTTTTTTTCTTTTTTTTTTCTTTTACATTTTCAGAGATGTAACAGGCTTTTTAGTGGATCATCACTTCAATTTCCCCAGGCACAGTGATCCCATAAACCTAAGAGGCACATGATTAAATTAGGAGCTTAACTACACCTCAGTGTCAGACTCAGAAAAAAGGAACAGTAAATTACATAAAATAGTCAATATAATCTATACCACTCAATGCAGGATGTGACATCCTCAAGCAGCATGCATTAACTTTTTAATGCAATCCACTGATTGCATTATAAATCACAGATTTGTGTATCAGGGATCAGAAAAGCCTATCCAAAAGGTCATCTACTCCAGAATTTTTAAAAGGACTCTCTAATTGATTTCTGAGAAATTCACAGGCCATTTTGAATGGTGTTTCCAGGCTTATTTACAAGCCTGTTAAAAATTAGCCTACACTTTGTTTTTTCTTGCTTTATTTTGCCTCCTTTTGTCTGTTTGCTTGAATAAAAGAATGCTTCTGTGGGCTCTTGATAAATATTTTATTATTTATGCAGTCCTTTTGCACATCACACAGAGTACACAAATCATACACAGAAATATATCAATTTAGTAGGGTTTTTTCCCATTTTAAGGTGTTATTTTAATTTATAGTGCTTTCAGTGTTAGTTCTTATTTTGTCCATAATGTTACAATATTTATTGAAGTCCACAAATAGGATTGCAAAACTCTGGGATGTATCTTTCAGGATATACTGTTTTCACTCTTTCAAACGTAAGGGAGCTACACTCCTTTCTTCCTGCTGGTGGTCTGCAGGAGGTGGAGGGAACAAACCCTGAAAATAGATGAAGGGAAAAAGAAATAATCCTCATCATTTTAGTATAAGCAGTCACTAGCTTTTTGTCTGACCATAATCCAATATCATATTAGCAGCTGGACTCCTTTCCTTTCTTTTCCTTCTCATTTTTCAGTCCCCTTGCTGAGCCCATCCTTTCACATCAAAACTTGCAAACAGATGGGCAGCTCCCGAGAAAATATCCCTGGGACCTCTCTAGGTCCCAGAAGTAGCTGCTTCCACCTGGCTCTTCCCACAGACAACAGGGTGCAAAATCTCTGTCTCCACAGAAGATGTCAGGTGCACTTTAAACCTCCCAAAGTCACATCTCCCAGGTTTTCTCAGTGCTTCGCCAACCAGCAGGTACTGCCCTTTATATTCTTCAGTTTGTTTTGCCCTTTCACTCTCAGGGACTTTTACTTCATTGTGTCAGGAGACGCCCAGTAAACCTTTTAAGGGGCTCTCCAAAGTATTGCCTGAGCCTTTGTACTCCTAAGCTGCTGCAGGGAGCTGTAAGCTTGTTATTAGTTTAATGGTCCCGAGCACAACAAAGGCTCCCACCTGCTCCTCCGTGGAAGGGAGCCTTGGCTCCACAACAATTAGCATCGATTACGGCAGGACGGGTCGGGAGCCGCACGCCCGGCCCTCTGCGGGCTGCAGGTGCGGGGTTATCCCCCGACCTTTCGCCCCCAGAGCCCCTCTGACGACGGGAGCAGGAGGCAGGCAGAGGAGAGCCACAGGCCTTTCAGTGTGTGTGCCGGGCATTAGCAATTCGTGTCATTTCCAGAGCTAGCAGCTTAGTCAGCTTCAGGAAGCCAAACAGAAAAGCAGGCTCCTGCTCTTTGGCTCCAGTTTGCCCTGCTGAGCGCTGCCGTGCTTGTCCATCCACTCATGCCTTGGTGTCTGTGCTCTAGCCACAGGAAAAATATATTCACCATAGAATATGAGAAGGAAAACACAATGTAATTATAGTAATGATGATAATAATAATAGCAGCAGTAGTAATAAAACCTAAAGCCCACAGCTGGCTGGCTGAGTGGCAGACAATGGCAGGCATGTAACACGCTTGGATAGACTTCATTTCATTGCCTTGGCTTTTAGGTGCAAATGTGATGCCAGACCTCTCTTTGGTTTCAGTGTACACTGTTACAGCCTCTTGCAAAGGTAAGCAGTGCAAAATCAGACATACTTCAGGTAGTTTAGGTAGCACCCTGTCATGACAAATCATTTTAGAGAAATGCCAACCAACTTTTTTTTCTAACAAACTGGGGAATTTACAAGGTAAATTATACCTGAACACAGATGCCACAGTATCTTCTAAGTTGCAAAGATGACCTTTTTTTTAATGTTTAAACATTGTTGATTTTTGATATCCCCTCAAGAGTAAGGGTAGCTTACTTTCCAGGGATAAGTAATGTTCTTTATGCATAGCAATTTCTGTATATAATGAATATTTTTTAAATTCAGTAATTTTTTTTCCATGTACAAAACTACATGTATTACTTGTTGTCTGCTTAAAAATATTCACCAAATAGGGGAAAATGAGGGAGAAATCAAACAAATCAATTACAGAGACAAAGAGAAGGAAAAGTAAACAAGCAAGAAAAGAAACAGAATCAAAGAAAGGATGTTCTACTTGGAAAGGACCCGCAAGGATAACTGAAATCCAGGCCCTGATTCCTCACAAGACCACCCCAAGGACAACACCACATGCTTGAGAGCGTTGTTGAAACACTTCTTGAACTCTCTCAGGCTTGGTGCTCTGACCACTTCCCTGAGGAGCCTGTTCCAGCACCCAGCCACCCTCTGGGTGAAGAACTTTTCCTCATGTCCAACCCAACCCTCCCCTGGCACAGCTTCAGGCCATTCCCTTGGAACCTGTCACTGGTCACAAGAGAGGAGATCAGTGTCTGCCCCTCCTCTTCCTCTCATGAGGAAGTTGTAGACTTCAATGAGGTCTCTCTTCAGTCTCCTCAAGGCTAAGCAGAGGTGGGAATGATCCCAGAGCAACAGAAGTCAGCTGCACCTGGGACGGAAGATGCTAAAAGAGAAGAAAACCTTTGAGTATCCTAGTAAGTCCAAAATATCCCTCAAACTTGTCTTTTTGATCCAAACATAATGAAATATTAGCAGAACAGTGTGCGGTGTCTGTCTGTTTCTGCCACTTCTTTTCCCCAAAAAGTTTCTAACATTCTGCATTGGAAAAATAGGTTGCTTTATGAATAATCTGAACTGGATCCTAATTAGCATTGGATATCTCCATTTTTCATGGTTTCTTTCTTTTTTAATGTGGAAGTTTGTCAGGGAAAACAGAAAGACTTAAATAATTAAAAAAAAAATACTTTTACATCATTTACTCCAATGACATTACTTCTTTAGGTTATATGGAGGATGGATGATAGCAGCAAGGGATCAGGACACATTCTCAAAGAAACATTGTTTGGTTTTGCTTTACACAAAAGACCATAACCCTGACCCTCTTATATATTTTTCACTTATATACAAGCTTGACAATATAACTAAAAATAGCATAAGAGGAGAACCAATTGTATGGTAGTCAAGTCAGACACATTTAAGCATGCATCACCCTGATGACATGCCATTTAAAAAAAAAAACAGTAACATAAGGGCTGGAATAGCTTCCACTCTTAATTATGTTCCTTGTTGTGGAAAATTTTCTTTTATATTAGGTTAGAACTCACCACCATCGCTCACAGGTGTAAATTCTTCAGTAGAGAGAAGAAGACATGGTAGATCTCACTAAAGAATATCTATTCAGTCCATCATGTCAATAGTCATAACATTTTCATGGAGTAGGGGATGATGTGGGGTCGCAATCACTTCAGATATGCAAATGTTTTTAATGACAGACACCGTACATGCTTTAGTTGAAAAAAAACATAAATTTCATGACAGCTGGAGTATTGCATGTTGAAGGAGTGAAACCACATAAGGAAGATTGCAGTTCAAACTTTCATTGTTAAAAAAAAGTAAAAAATGACACTATGCTTCTCTCAAGAGAAAGTATATGCAAAATGTTACAAATCCTCATTTTATCTAATACAGTGGGTGAGAAAGAAGGTGGAATGTGAGCTCTGTGAAGGTCTTCTACTAAAATTTTGGTGGGGGAGAAGAGCAGACCCTGTATTTTTATCAGGAAAGAGGTGATTTTGTTGTATCCTTTAAAAGAACTTTCAGTAAGAGACGCGAGAGGTTTTCTACTGCTAGAGAAAATTTTACACATATGCAGGAGTGGGGAAGTAATTTTTAACTGATGGGGAATAAGTACTAACAAAAGAAAAGGGAGGGCTTCTTTTTACAATAAATGCTATAGCCTCACTTGTAAAGGCACACTGGCAAATTGAAAATAACTGTACCCTGATGCTTCAGCTGCTGGGAAGCAGTAAAAGTGACTGAAAAATATCCTCCATTGGAGGGGTTACTCTCCTCTACTTCAAGGATGCCAAAAACACTTCTGCGTGGATCTCATCCCCCCAAGCCAAAACAAACAAACAAACAAATAAATAAATTAGTCACAGACAAAGGATGGTTGTTGAATTGCCATTCCAAGCACAAAGAGGGAATTGAAGGGAAGGAGAAGGGAGGGGAAATCCCTCCGTGTTTATGAGCACACATCAAAGAAAATCATCTAGAAATCTGAAGACTTTGGTAGGAGGGGAGGAAACAAAGCCTTGATAGGAAACTTGAAACAATTCAACAAATGCCATTGTGTGCACCCATTCAGTGGGTTCAAGTTACACATTTACACAAGCATGGGGTGGTTACAGTGCCAATGCCCTGTACGTGTGAATACGTGTCTGGGGGACTCAGCAAATGTGCTAAAACTGTACAGGGGTAACATTGATCTGTACATGAAAATTTGTTTTAATGTTTCCAGTTTTGCCAAAGAGAAGTCATGGACACATCTTTTCATTCACTAGACCTTTGCTTAATTAATTTTAGATAGAACATTATTTTTATTGATTTTAGGCATTGTGCAAATTGTTTTTTATAGGATGTTAGCTAATTAAGAGCTACAGCAGGTAGCCTGGTATAAACAATGTGTGTCATGCCAGTATATGTCACATAAACTCATGAATAACCATACTAATGGCAAAAGTAAATATTTGACTTAGCATGGCAGTCTTGCCTCATGAATATGTATTTATTTACCTGCATGTACCCATATATATTTGTGATATTTCTCCAGCATATTTATAAGCATATTTTCAATGCATCCATTTCTTCCACTGACCTTAATGAATTCAAGATGTCTTCATCACACCTCTTCCCTTAGGCTGGAAAAGTAGCAGTGACATTCTTCATTATTATATGTAATACACCATATGAATATCAAGGTAAACAGTAAACTACAGAAGTTCATGGGACTGCGAACAAAGACTGCAAATTTATACTGTCTCTTTTTTTTTTCTCTAATTAGTAAAACCTATGAATACGGGAGCACCTGGATCATATTATCATCTGGAAATATGACACTGGAGGATGTGAGTTTTATTCCTGCTCATTAGTTTTACTCCCACTTATATTCAACTTTATGCTATACAGAATAATAGAAAAATTACACCTCACATGTAGTTTACTTCTTTTGCTTACAGATCATGATAGGTTAGGATTGAAATAAGACACTCTGCTTCTAGTTACTGAAATCCCCTCTTAAGCTGAGAGGAAGGAAGGAACAAGCCATTCATCAGCCCAAAAGAGCTGAACATCATAGTTTTTCTTTGGTTTGATGTTATAAAACTCTTTCAAGGTTTTATTTGTGTTGTTTTTCATCAAACACATCAGCTCCAGAAAGAAGTTTCATAACTTATATAGGTCAAGAGCTTAACAAATACTAGTCTTCAATAAAATTAGTGGTTTGTAAATATTTCCAAGATACATTTATTTCACATCCTAAAAAAGTCTAGCTGCCCTTATTCAATACAACTAAAATGAGTAGAGATTCACAGCCATAGTTTATGAAAGTAGTAATGATATTAATGATATTAATGCTATTCCTTCTAGTTTCCATGAACATTTCTGATTTTATTTTTTCTCTATGTAATCAGTCTAGTCATTGTGAGATAGTAATTGCTGTCAATGTTTCACAAGTGCAAAATATTGTCCTCTACGAGGTGGAATTCCTTTCATTATCAGTGCCAGAACTGCTTAGAACCTTGACTCTAGATTAAAGGAGACTATAGTCACATTTTGCTTATAGCTAATCCTCAAGTTTTGCTTCAAATTCTCAGAGCGGGACTCTATCTGAAACCTCTACATTTGCCTGATTTTGTTAGAAATGCATGAATCATCCTCCACTATTGAGAAAATGGGTTTGAGTTCTTTTGAGAGCTTGTGACCATTTCAGTCCTTTCCTACAGATGTGGTCTGAGACACGAGCTTGAAATCTGAATGGAGATGAGTTTTCTCTGAAATGAGATCTCAACGGATGTATTACAGTTTGATTCGCTGGGGATTTTAGTTCACATGTATCACCTGATATCTATGCAGTATTCAGTCATACAAAATGTGATCACTGGCCTTGAATGCTTTATAGTAAAACACACACAAATATATATATATATGGGTACACGTACATATGTGTACACATGGTTTTGTGGGGGTTTTTTCACTTGCATGTGACTGGCTGTTTCCTATATTACAGGAACTTGAGAAATGTTCCTTGCCCCTAGTGCAAAACATGAACGGTAGTTTCTCTTGCTTGATTCCTGCAAAAACCCTTACAAATTTTGTGACCACTTTTGGGGATGTGTCACACATTGTAAGGCTAAACCTGTCATTAAAGAGCATCTCTCTGTGAGGATAAATCATTGCTTGATCTTGCTCCTATACTGTTTTTTCACTTGCTCTTTCACAGCAGTTTACAGTTTGATCCAGACTATTTGTCCAAGCTCCTTCTACAGAGAATGAAGGCCTAGAGAGGGCAAGTTGTTCACCCTATTTGAGACAGTAATCATAGAATTGGGATGAAGCAGCTTACGGTGGTATTGATCTGTCCCCATTAACTCTACAGGAAGTTTGCAGAACTGCTAAACACCTAATCTTTATACAATACTCTCAGAAACACTGAACATCAACCATTCATTATCTTTACAAGGGCTGGGATTAGACCTCCTGTAATATTTTGTTGCTTTTGCCTTACTGAAATCAAAGACCTTTAGGAATCTATACATCCCTGTGGAACAGTACCTGGGACTTTGGAGGGTAATTGATACTCTTGAGAAATCTTTTAAGTCGGTTGTAGCCTTTGCTGCTTAGGAGACACATTAGAGAGACTTCCATCACTTAAATTTCCTACATGGCTGGAACCCATCACCTGTGAAATCATGCCTCCAAGGAGAGGAATTTCCTTCTTCATGGTTGTCATCCCCAAACTGATTATGGCTTTGGGTCTGTCCAATTGCAGCTCCTTTGCTGGGGTTATTAAAAGTCAGAATAAGCTGTGGTCTGACCTTGCAGTGTACTTACTTCCTCTGACAGAAAGAAAGAAAGAAAGAAAATGAAGGAACAAGACCTCCCAGAATAAGAAATGAAAACTAAGACAATGAGTAGTCACGTTTGAGCAAGGCAAATTCCTAATAGTAGGAACCAAATATTGCACCAATAACTATAGCTAAATAAGATGTGTAGAATAATGTATTAACTTATTTTTCAACATTCTCAATTTTTTTTTTAGAATTAACTTCAGATCTTTCTACTTAATATAAAAATATTAATCTAATATTTAGGAATAGAATTGTGAAACTGTGGCAATATCCAATTTCCAGGTAATATAGAAATTCCTTCTCCTTTAATGATTGTTTATCTTGGATGTTTCCTTTATGAACATGCTTGAAATCACATGCAGGTCATAGCCTTCCTGTTGATTCTGATACATAGATTTGGTCTATTCATCCATTTTGAACTAGACTTCTAACACTCGAATTATTACATTGTCGTTTCCAAACCCTCTCCAGCTTATCAACTCTCAAAATTATGTTGTGCACATCAGAAGTAGAGATAGCAATCTATGAATGGCCTTACCAGTCTGCATGTAGTGTATGGGGAAATGGTTTTAAGAAATTTAACTCTGTTCTGGGTTATTCTAGATGGAGTCCTGGCAGCTTTTCCATGAATACTCATTCACATTTGGTTCATAAATTTAATTCTGACTATGCTAATAATCCCATCTTTCTAAAATTTGCCTAAAAGAAGAGTGTACATTGAGATGGAAACCTCAATTCATGATTTCATTTTGTAAAAGTTATTTGTTTATAATTATGTGCTTGACTGAATTGAAATGCAAATCAGTATACTTTCCCTTGCATTAAGATGACAAAGGAGTCTGTAATGGTCTGAAGAGGCTTGTGTTGGAGACATCTTGTGTTTAAATGCAGGGTTCAAAAAGAGATGACAGAGAACACTGACTTTTCACATCTTGAAAAATTATTGATGATAAAGGGAAAGAAAAAAAGGGAGGATTAGGAGGCTTGAGACAATAAATATGAATAGATATATGAAATATGTGGTGGCAGCAAGGTGTCCACTGTAAAGGTCACTGTAAGAAAGACTTTGATTTGAAAGTGAGAGACTAACAAGGGAAAAGAGCATTTTGTTTTTAACAGCTTTAAATAAATGCTTGAAACAATGGCAACAAATGAAACCTGCATAAAATTGTTGGCCATTTAAAGGACCTTGTCCTTGAGGTGAGCTCAGAGATTATGTCTATTTTGATAGAAGTGATAGAAAGATGAAAAACTCAAATACATCATAGTAAAAGTCCAGGGAGGCACTTGATTCCACATTCACATCACTAACATGGATGGAGGTAGTTTACATAAATATAAACCAAGTGCAGGGAGGGTGGATGGTCACATTGTCAGTAAAGGGCAAGTGGTTCATCTCTTACAGCATTGTTTGAGAAATTAGTCCTTAAATATTTACGGTATTGATGGTGATCTGACTCTAATCTCTCTGTGCAAATATTTGATGAAAAAAGCAGGTTCATGTTTATCAGTCAGAGCTGTTGTCTTTCCATAGCACTACTACTCACTTTCGGCTTAGATTCATCTCACTGGACAAAGAATGCTGTGATACATTTTAAGACATTTAAAATGTTTCAAGCCAACTTTTATATTTCTGGTTTGGATATCAGATTCCTACTACATGCTGTACGTGCTGTAATAGGAACAAAATGCCTCACAATGACATATTGCTGCAATTTAGTGCACTAAGTTAAAGGTAATGACAATGTGTTTATGAAACAGTATGATTTCATTGTCCTGAATCCCTGTCTTTTCCCTGGACCTTATGGGACAGCTTCATTTCAGAGTCAGTTCAAATAGCTGCATGGACACTACCAATGCCTCTCTGTGAGCTGTTGCTGGGACGAGTAATAAATAGTGAAGAAGATTGGGAAGCAGAGCTGCCAGGAGAAGGCTGGACTGGTGCCCTGGGCTGATGAGGTTAGGTTGTTGCATATGCCTTGCTGGTATGCCCAGGAAAGGGCTGGGATGCCAAAAGGGAACACTTGTCGACATGAACCAGAAAAGCCTTCTAAAAAAAACTTGGAAGCATTTAAGGCCCAGTAATTGGGCGTATTCTAACTTGGTTTCCTTCCAAGTGGGTTCTTTTCCAAATCTTCCTAGCTTGGAAATATTAATGAATTGTCCTTATTGCTGAGCAACGCATTTTCCACAGAGAGCGGTTCCAGTTGTTTTAATACATTTGTTTCACATTCATCCACACAGGGTTGTTTTGGGGGGGAGATTTGCCCAGTTTTTGTGGCAAGTCTAGCAAACAAGGTTAGTATCTGCAAAAAAAAAGGAGTGCTAACCTCATGCATTTTTTGAAAGCAATACTTGAATTGCAGACCTAATTAAACTTGGACAGACAGCTCAGTTGATTTTTTTTTCATGTTTGCACAATAAAACTGTATTGTTGCTGTTTGTAGCGACGTAAACTTTAAAACTAACAGCAGGATAAACACGTGATAATGCCTCTTCTGTGATCCTTGACCTTTGAGAATGAAACTTGAGCAAATAGATTCAGTTTTGTTCTGTTTTCAGGATGCCTGTGTCAGGTGTTATGCCCATGAAATATATGATATAAATCAGAAATATTTCTGTATAGCTAGGGCTAATAAAACATCACAGCTTTTAGATGGTGGGAAGTGAATAAGCTTAGCATGAAAGAAATACAAACCAAAGAAAAATGAGAAAATACCAAGGCACTTTGAACAGATAAGTAGAAGAATTTAACTTTTCTGGAAAGTGTATCTTATCAAATTGTTGACAAATTAGTCACTACCTTTATTCAGTATCTATTGAGTGCTACTTTTCTCCTTTGACCTGCTCCCTTAGTCTCTTCTTTGCCACTCCATCCAGACAGATTGCCCATCAGGGGACACAGAGGTTACCTCACACCTAACACTTCTGTGATTATTATAGTGACAGTGAATCCACCAGATAACTATTTTATCAAATCCACCAGACAAATATTTAATCAAATTATGCGCCCAATACATGTCTGAAGTTTTTGCTCAGGTTTTCAATATTAACTAATTATTGTCTAATTTTAGGACTTAATTCAGGGATCCCATTTTACAGGAGCCCAAATTACAGAAAATGTGGTCTTGCAAAAGTCTGGTATTTTATAACACAGAATGTTTACAACATCACTAAAAATGGAGCAACATCTAGCTGCCTAATTATATACATTCATTTTGTTGTGATAACAACATTTAGGAACCCAAACCACATGAAAAAATTCGGCAATGCTTAGCTAGTTATGCTAGCTAAAGTTAATTATACTAGATAAAAGTAAAGTCCCTGACTCCAGCACCGTGCCTCAAAGCCTGTAGGTTTTCTGGAAAGCTGGAGAAAAATTTGTACATATGAAAGCTTATATGCTAAGGGTGCCAGCAGGAAACCTTAGGCAGGACTGCATCTGAATTACTTCCTCCTGATAGGTATTAGTCAGACAAATCATTAGGTGAGTTATCCTTTGGGAAGGCCCATGGCACTGAATGTTCTCCTGTGGTGCCAGACTGAGCAGTGCTAGGCAATAGCTTAGTTATTTGTTCACTTGTAGTAAAAATTAAATATATTTTCCATTTTCTTTCTCACCCTAAAGCATTTGAAACATAGCTTTTTTCCACCAAAGAAGTTGGCATGGTGACTTGGAGTATTTTGGGAGCGATAATCAGCATTGTTATAGATGCAGGGACATTTACTGAGACAGTGCCAGCATTCTTGGACTTAAACTTGTGTAATGGGTAAATAAGAGCAACCTGTATGTTATAGAAGAAGCAAAACCTGCAGGTTGTCATTTGGTTTTGCTTTTTGTTGTTTGGTTTGTTTTTTTTTTTTAATTTCAAAATAGGAAAAAGGTTAAAAATAACAGATTCATCATGTTCTTAACAAAAAAAAAAAAAGTGATGTGTGTCAGCATCACGTGGTAGGAAACTTTTAGGCAAAAAAAGGTGGCAAGTTTTTGCCCATCTGGGAAGGAGAAGGAAAAGAAGTACTGTCATATCAGCAATTGCCAGTGGTATTTTTAAAATGCCATTATGGCAACATTTTTCTTCTGCAAACTCATCTGTTGAAAGACTGGTTAATTTTTTTTCCTAAAAAAAAAAAAAAAAAAAAAAAAAGATGTTGCCAACTAGTCCAAGGGAGAAAGTGGAAGCAGAAAAGCCTGACTGACATACAGCCATCAAAAGGTCAGAAGTTTAGACCTTGCTCTTGTTTTTATTATTTCTAATCCATCCTTATACAGAATGAATGGCAGATTTCAAAGGGAAAATGAGTGAACTGAAGATCGATGTTTCCCAACATATATTCCAAGTTGGAGAGCAAATAATTTCATCAGATAAATATAATTTCACAATGACAATGTTGTTATTACTTTAAGAGCTCCAAACTCTGTTAACAGGACCTTTCCTCTCCTGTTTCCCTTTTCCTTTGAACTGTTAATTAATCATTTTGAGCTCTCCTGCATTTAATGTCCATCTTTGAAGCATGTGGCCTAACACAAGTCTCTTTCAATTAGGTGAGAGGGGAAGGCAGGCTTGAAATAACAACATGAAATCAACTACAAGCAGCTCAGTAATTAGCAGTGGAGCTGGACTGCTCACTACAGCCCCTCGCCTCTCCGAGTTGAAGCTGTGTCTGATACAAGATATAAAGATTAGAAGTAGGTCATACAAGTAACTCATAAATAGTTAATAGCTATTTAGCTGCTGCCTTGAGAAGATGTTGGGAAAAGGGTTGGGGGAGAACAAACACAAGCATTAATCTAAAGCAGCAAATAATCAATTGTCTCAAATGGTTCCAAATGGGCCACTGGACAGGAGTCCACTTAAAAGGGTAATTTTTAAAGGAGTACATTTCCAAAAAATGCAAGATGAAACTCTCTTGACTGAATAGTTGCTAAGAAAAATAGCTTTTATATGTGCAAAACCCAGGGAAAAAAAAAAAAAAGAGGAGGAGTACATTTGATTTCTGGAAAAGGCAGTTTGCATTGAACTCATTAATGTTCCCGACTTGTTATTTAGTGGTCTGTTCTATTAACGAGTAACCCAGAGAATGAAATGAGAAATATGACTGCCCTACTGTTCTGCAAGAGAGAAAGTTAAAAGATAATCTGTCATGAGCCAGAAACATCCATTACAATTTCCTTCACCTATTGAATTTTAAATTTGTGATTAATAATACTAATACTACTGAACATATGTGCAATACATGCAGTAGGTGACTGCATGAGGGATGCACTAGAAACTAAATACTCTGATCTACTCCTGCCTTTGCCACAGATTTCTCAGTCCTCTGACAAGATATACACTGGATGTGAAGCAGTTTTATGCAGAGGAGAAACCAGTAATATGTATAACCATGCACAAGCAAGCTGTGTTAAAATTTTTGAAAGAGCTGACTACCTAACTCTTACTGAAATTAAAAATTGGAAAGTGTCTGTAAAACAGAAACAGACATTTGCTACAGTGAGACTGAAATAACTAATGAATTGTGCAGCTAAATATCTTGAAAGTTTTGCCTGATATCCAGAAATTATCAAGTAGTAGGGCATGGTGTAATTTAAAACCAAGTTTACTCTGCAGTAATTTCCTTGATTATCTACATCCTGAGCTTCTCCATCTGCAAATCAGTATTGCAAAACTTAACTCCCTCCTTCACAAGTTTTCCTGAGGATTACTTAACTATGAAGACATTAAATGCTGAATCAGTCCAAGTGGAAACTCTCCCCCTAACATTTGTTAAGAGCTGCAAAAACATTTGTGCTTCCACCCCTCCCATGAATAACACATACATGTCTCTCCTGGAAAGCTACACTAAGGGAAAGATTCTTCTTCATGAAACTATAGGGACACAACAGTCTTAATCTGTAACCCCCCACTCAGCTCCAGAGAATGAAGTAGAAAATCTGTAGCTGATTAGAGGTTTGGGGTTGTTTTACACACATTCTGGCCAGAGCCTGTATCTTATCCAGCTTTTCCTCTAAGCAGTATTCCATCTTAAACAAAGGAAAGAAGACTCTGATGAGAATCAGACTCTGTTGCAACGAATTCTTCTATTTTATTCCGATGAATATCACATTGATTTTATTGTCTTATGCCTCTGTCCTTAGAGAAAGAGAAATTTCCCCCAGGTATTCTTGTTATCATCCTCTCTTATGAAGTCTTTGTCAATAATTGCACCATATTTTTCCTAATGTAACATGACACTATTAACTTTTTAGGATAAAATGAAGAGAATGCCCGAAGAGATACTGTGTGTTTCTAAAAGATATTAAAATTGCTGCTGAATTACAGCTATAACTATTTAGTTAATTATCTTGGTGAAAAGAATCACTCTGAAATTCTATCTTTTAGACAAGACAAAACCAGCTGTTGCTATATGAAATCAAGGAAATTGCACATTTCTAAAACCACTGTGAGATAAGTGTCACTTAGAGCAGGCGTAAAAGTCTATTGTTTCTGGGTTTTGTCAGCGAGCTTGTGTTGGGCTTAGGGTTTGTATTTTTCTTTTTGTTTGAGTTTTGTTTTTTTCTGAGGGAAAACAGGGAGTTTTCAAGTTTGGAGGAGAGAGAGATGAGGGAGGATATGGCACAGGTTTCGAAATGGTGAAGGTGGTTGATGAGTCTCACAAGGCAAAACCTGGTAGGTGCTTTCACAGCACAAGGGAGCTGAGAGAAGAGCAGTCCCTCTTCCTGCTGTGGGCAGGGGACCTCTGTGAGTGGGACCTGCTCAGGTGGGTGAGTGAGACAGCCAGGACAAAGTACAAACAGGGGCCTTCAAGCACAGACATTAAAGGGATGAGGCAGGGGCATATGTTCCTTAACACAGCAGACACGGATGCTGAGGGAGTATCAGGCAGCAGATTGCAGGGAGCAACCAGGCTCCTGTGGAATGCTCAACAACGCTGCTGGAGACAGCATTGTGCTAGAGATATGCAGATCAGCTCCAGTAGAGATTTCTTAAGTTCTTCTGTTCTTAAAAACATTTCACTCCATCCTTTAATAAACAAGATTCTGTGAAAAAGGTTGAAAACACAAAGATATATTTAGAGATGGTGAGATGCGACAAACAAGATCAAGGGAAGCAGAGTATTGGAAAACATCACATGCATTTCTGATTTAGCTTCACTCTGTTGTAGATGTCTGGCTTTTGACCACAAAATTACAGCACAACTCGCTGGCATGGTAAGAATTTGTGCTCCTTCTCCGATATTATCTGTTAATATGCAGAGGGTGTTAGCTGCAGCATACTCTTAATTTTATGTGAGAGGGAAGGACAAAGGCCAGACCACAGAAACAGCTGCTGCAGAAGCAGCCCAAATCCAGTGTGCTGGGTGGCATTTGTAACATAGCAGCCACTCAGGTCACATCCCTTCCTGTCAGCCTCACACACAGAGCTTCCCTCAGTGGTTCTGGAAGCACTAAAACCTCAAGTATGCTTTATTATTCCCAGTCACATTATTTTGATGACCAGCCTGTAGATGCATATTCAACAAGCAAATTTTTCCAATTCTGGCATTGCTTGTGCTGGCATTTCATATCACTGTTTTGTTTCAGGATACTAGTCCTTTGATGACCTACTGTCAAAGCAACACTGCATAGGTTCTAAGGCAAATTCTATGCCATATGAATGTGAATGAACCTTCCCTTCCCTTCCCTCCCCTCCCCTTCCCTCCCTCCCCCCTCCCCCCCCCTCCCCTCCCCTCCCCTCCCCTCCCCTCCCCTCCCCTCCCCTCCCCTCCCCTCCCCTCCCCTCCCCTCCCCTCCCCTCCCCTCCCCTCCCCTCCCCTCCCCTCCCCTCCCCTCCCCTCCCCTCCCCTCCCCTCCCCTCCCCTCCCCTCCCCTCCCCTCCCCTCCCCTCCCCTCCCCTCCCCTCCCCTCCCCTCCCCTCCCCTCCCCTCCCCTCCCCTCCCCTCCCCTCCCCTCCCCTCCCCTCCCCTCCCCTCCCCTCCCCTCCCCTCCCCTCCCCTCCCCTCCCCTCCCCTCCCCTCCCCTCCCCTCCCCTCCCCTCCCCTCCCCTCCCCTCCCCTCCCCTCCCCTCCCCTCCCCTCCCCTCCCCTCCCCTTCCCTTCCCTTCCCTCTTTTCACATTCAAAACAGGAAATTTAGCCTGCAAGGATTCAGTCTCTCACCTCACATGCCAGAATATGCTCACCTCTTGAGCTGGAGCTCTGCAAGACTGCCAAGTTCAACCTTGTCAGTGCTAACAGAAAAATCTTATACTTGCCAGAATTCAGAGTGAATTTCCAGAGTGAAATTTCAGCATTTTCATCAACAAGCACCCCTTTAGCCATAAAAAAGATGAAATTCACAGTAAAGATTTTGGTTTTGAATAGATTTGTCCCAAGCTGGACATGTCCCAGAAAACTACAGGATTTTGGAAGGGAAGATCATAAGATGTTAACAGAGCACAGACAGGAAAAGAGGATTTCAGCAAAATAGATTCCCTCCCTGACCACATGAATATACATAATGTTTAAAATATTTTATTGCCTAGTTTCAGGGCTGATTACCTTTATGCAATTGACTTGACAACATATGCATTCTCCAGGTAGATGAATAGATGGAACAGGGATTCAGCTTGTTCTCCAGTGGTTTGGAATAGTGTAGTAAAGCCTGCTTTGCCGCCCCAGAAATTTTCCTGATTCACATTCTGCCATCTATCCTGACATTTCATTCTTATTGTGACTGGGTAGAAGGAGGGGATTGAGAAATCCACTAAGGGACTGTCTTGAACTTTTTCATATAATGTGGGAACTCCCCACTCTTTCGTTTGTGTAGAAAAGAGGAATAAAAAATAACCTGAGCAAAAGTGCTGGAACATGTGACATCCTACACAAGAGTGAAATGTGTAATGGCCAATCTGCAATTTTCTTCAGAAAAAAAATCTAGCTCACATCAGCACAGAACAAATTCACAACAAACTGAACTACATAGCAGAGTTTCAAATAATGCTTCAGTGCTTAGGACTGTGGTAAATTTTTTGTTAGATGTGTCTGTGCATCCCAAAGGCTGAAGATGTTTTCAGTGACCTAGCTCTCATATGTCTGTGGTGGCTTTCCAGTTGGCCAGGTACAATGGAGAGACCAGTCACTCAGTAGCTCTGTAGTGTGTGGTTACTGCTGTTTCAGACTTCTAAAATTTATGTTAAAGGGTGCCTTACTTTGTTAATTTTTCTATACAGTGGTCACACATGAAGAAATTACATGCCCCTCAGTGACAATCAGTTGTCATCCCACTTTTCTGCCATGGTAGATCATGCTGTTTCAAGAAGCATTTGAACCTGAGTTCTCATCTCAATAAAGACTTCTCCTAGAGTATGGTTGGATTGAAAGATCCAAAAACTACTGATGAAAATGATACCTCTGTTAAGGAAACTTTCTTGCACCCAGCTTGGGCTGTTGTTATGTTATTGCATGATGATTAAATAATTTTGAATACTGAGATGCCTGAGACTCTGCTATGGGAAACCAAGGGTTAAACCAGTAAGGAAACCTTGTCTGACTGTGTGAGTGTAGTGGGGGTAGGGATTCAAACAGGGCCCCTGTAGGCTCCCTGGAGCTGCCTGCTGTGAAGGGCCTTTGGTCCTATCTCAGGTGGTGCACGTGTGACTGCCACAGCTACTCCTACATGGTCAGACAGGAAGGTTTCCTTGGCACCTCTGCAAAACAAGAAAAATTGGTTTCTTACTTCATTTGAAAATTTTAACGGTGGGCTGGAGAGGATGTCAGTTCAAAGAGGACAGGTAGCAAGAATGCTGTAATCTACTAGATAATTGAGGGATCAAACACATATAAAGTTAAAAAACAAGTCAAAATTAACTTAAACTTCTAAATAAACTCAGCATATAAGAAGACTATTCTACCATCTTATTTTCATCATTTTTTCTGAATACATGCACTCAATATTTCATACTGGAAAATACTTTCTGAAAGTCATCAACTAGTCTTAACTTCTACAGAGTGAGATAAAACTTTTTTCTCCCTTGCAAACTTCAGCACCTCACAGGGTCAGGACCTTTATTCCAAAAATAAAAATGGTCCGGAAGTTCAGCTCTCTGCTATGGAGATGGAAGTACCACAGTTTCAGAATTAAGGGCAATATTTCATTGAGAAAGAAATGCTGGGATTTGTTGTGACTGTTGTTTGATTTTTTTATCTTTCTTTTAAAAATTCCAAAGCCCTGTTTTGAGGCATGTGAGATCCCATGAGTGGAAGCTGTGCATGAGGGGATGTAGAAAGTTCCTTTAAAAACTATCTGATAAGCTCTAAAGTAAAATTGAGTTGTGCTCACTTGGAGGTTATCTGCAGAGATTCCACTACTGAACAGCAAGTTCTCAGGAAATTGTAAATATAAAAGCCAGGCATTTGTGTTGATTTTAAGAATGTGTGCTGTCATGAAAGAGAATCATTCCATCTTTATGGAGTCATAGGCTTTAAAGGTTAGAATTTACTTCCTGAAAGACACAAGCCAGAAAACTTCACCCAATACATTTTGTACATGGTATTTCCGTTCTTTAAATGAATTTCCAGTACTATTAAGTTGATAGGGTGATTAAAATATTTTCCATACACAGTTTTAGGGAAAGTCATTCTTTGAATGAATACATACACAATTGGTCAAACTCTGCTCTGGTGGACCTGCACTGAGTTGGAACTACAGATGCCACACAAGCTGCCCCAATGGTATGTGCTGGGGAAAAGGACAGCAGTACAATATGATTTGTTAGTGCCTACACTCACTAAACACAGGGATTGCTCTGAAGAAGCATCAGCTCATACCAACAGGAATCTTTTTTGTTAACCTTGTCTTCCCCGTAACCGTGGAACTGCCAGATCTACATCAAGGGCTTGGAAAGAAAACAAGGCAATAAATGCAAATAAATCAACACCATGTATTTCTGAGTCAGTTGTCAACATATGAAATGGTGGATAGGTGAGGGAGACAGCATGTCATCCAACAGGCTGAACAACTGGAGTGGAAAGGAAGCAGGGCTGTTTGTCTTAAAATTTATCTTTTCTATCTTAGAAGGTTCTCTGGCTCTTATTCTCCAAAGCAGATTTTCTTTTCCCCTCAGACTATTCTCTGTCAGTTTTCTAGTATGTTTTTTTCTCCTAGGCAGTTTACATTTTTCAAATTGTAACATCTCCAGTGCGGTGTCACCTGGAATACATCCTCCCTTTGCTCTCTTACTGCTTTGCTTTAATTACCAGTCTCTTTGTAAAATGGGAATGTTCTTTCCTCAACCGTCAACTGACTGAATTGGTACAGTCTAACACAGAATTTCCCAGCTTTTCAGCATGTACAGCCTGTGATACAGATGAGAAGTTGCCTGCAGAAGGATAGAAAACTGCATTTTTTTCAAGACCTGATGTAAATCTCATCTTGACAGGATCCAGGAAAAAAATATCGCGGTACAATCACAAAAAGGCTACACACTGTACATGCTACCAATGCACTATCTGCGGGTCTGATGTTGTACCCCCAAAATCCAATGTTTTACTTCCATGCCAGTGCAAGCAGAGCCGCCTTCTTTGCATGAGCTGGGTGCCTTGCAGCCTTGCCAGAGCCTGGCACAGCGTGCTGCTGAGTGCCCTGGGTGCAGGCAGACAGGGAGGCTGCTCCATCCCTGTCTGTGCCTTTGCACATGCTCAGAGCACAGAAGTAATCCCCCCAGACATCTGTGCTCTGTCCTGTAAAAGGCTTATCAACCCTCCACTGTCCCGAGAAAAAGAGGGAGAAAAGGGGAAAAAAGAGCCCTAATTGGCTAGACGTTTAGGTTAACTACCACATGAACTGAGATGAAAGGTTTATGACTTTTATGACTGGCTTTTTATGGAGAGAAAAAGGGAGCCAAAGTGTGCTGTGAGAAGTGGTTGTGAGCATCTCAAGGGGAAGGCGCAAGAAAGATCATCATGTGTCTTGATTTTCATGTTGTCTCAGAGAAAGATCAAATGTTATTTATTTTGAGTCAATAAGCCTACAGGGAGGTGAATAAATGTTTGTTACTCTCTCTCTCCTTGTTCTCATTTCCTGTCCAAGAATGGAGGCGGATCAGCTGAGCCATAGCACAGCCAGGACAGACACTACAACATTCATCTTGATGTGGATGAGATGCTTATGGTAAGGCAAAAAATATGCTGTTTATTTAATTCAAACACAGCCATATGACCTTCATGATGGCAACATCATGATCAGCTTTGGCACAGGTACAGAAATGATCAAACAGATGTAAAAAGTCCAGCAAAGTTCTTGTAATGGAGATCATTCCTTCAGTAGTCCACAATTTGCAGCTGCAAAGCAGTTCGGTTTCAAAATGTTCCTGATAGCTGTAGGTGGGATGGCTTCCAACCAATATCTGATTAAATGCCATGGCACATGTAAAGAGAACTAAAGTCCACTGTAAAACAGAAAGTATAAAATCTTTGTTCTTTGTAAAAAAAGTAGTCAATTAAATGGCTGTATCCATTTCTATCTGACCCCCAAGAGTGCTGAGGTCTCCTTATGAATCAGAATATTTTCTAAAATCAGAAAAAAAATATTAGCCATCTAAGGGAACTGGGAAGTAGTAATGATTATAATTATCTTATAGTGCAATGCTTTCATGCTTTGCCAATATACATTAGTAGGATATTCTGAAATGGAGCTAATAATTCTGAAATGAAACAGGAACATGCAGCAGCAAATAGCCTAAGCATGTTGAAGTCAACACCCATCTAGTCATGCATATATATGTGTATGTTATTTAATTGTACAATCACTGTATAGAGAAAGTATACATGCAAGTATAAAAAGATTCAAGTGGAAAAAAATAATATGGGTGAAAGCTCAGCATCCATTATGTGCTCATTTGTTTTACTTACGTGGAATGGGTGAACAGAAATAAGTGTACTTGGCATTTTAATACTTTTTGTAAATGAATTTCCTAGGAACTGGAAGGTATAAGGAGGATTTCAGAATTCTTACCTTTGCTTTTTACTGGATTCTCACTCATGTCTACATGTCATGACTACATGTCAAATTTTCTGCTTTGAAAGTCAGGTAACACTGTAGGCCTAGAAGCTGCTATAATTTCTTCCTGAAGGGAACTGGCCCTTTCCTGACAGCTCTTGATCATCTTCATTTGAGCTCTCAGTTGCCAGTGTTTTGAAATTGAAACTCTAGCTTCAAATCATGTCAACTGCACCCTCCCCAGCCTTAGTACTTAGCATTCCAGACAGAGTCTTTTTTATTTTTCTTTTTTTTTTCCTTCAGCTTGAATAGAAAGAAAATAATTAATTTTTTTTCTGTTATGGCTACACTTTTCTCCCTCTCAGAGTACATTCAGGGGTGAAGGACATCTGGAGGAGGTGAGCAGAACTCACTTCTGATTTCAGGCTCTGTGCAAACACAGGCGGGACATCGCAGTTTTGGCAACAGACAGTTTATAGCTGAAAGCATAAACAAAGCTTTCTTTATTAAGTGAAAATCAAGAAAAGCAACTGTGAGACCTAATATATCCTCATGTTTTGTATACATATCCGCAGAAACTACACCTGAAATATAGGGCTCTTGAAAATAACTGTTACATGTGTGTGTGTGAAAATATATATACACATGCATAGATTTAGCCTAGCAGTTGAATGTCAGAAAGGGAGTCTGACTGCAGTCAGCTCAAGTCCCAAGTGACAAGGATGACGGAATTAAGTGAAACCTAAAAGTTATTGGGGCAGAAAGTCCTGCTCATAGTACTCTGAGGGAGCAGTCTCTCCTGAAAGACAGGCTGCCCTCTGTGTGCACCAGGAACTCCTGACAGCTCCTACCTTAAGGTCTGCAACACAGGGAGTGACAAAAGGCTTTGCTCGAGGTAACATTTTCACTCATCATCAGTGTTGTATCCTCATTCAACGCACCTGGCTTCCAGGCAGGCTGGATGTTAAAAGCTTTTCTTGCCACACTTGAGATTAATTTTTATTAAGTGCCAAAAAGCAATGGTGTCCTTTCCTTACCTGAAGCCAGGTGTAGCACAGTCTCAGAAGTGTGAAAGGACCATGCAGGTGGCAGCGCTGGCCACAGATTTTGCTTCATGGTTCTTATTGTCCATTAGACACAGTGACAGCAATGTCTGCCCACCCCTGTTGGGTACAGCCTGAGGGCTGCGAGGTGCCAAAGAAAATGGCATGTTTCCTTTTCTATTTGCTCTGCCAAGGCAGCCCCACTGCAGTGAGCAGCTGTATCACAGTAAAAGGAAACTAAGTAAGAGGAAAAATTACTCAACTGATGAGTTAAAAACCAGGAAGCTGTTAATGCCTGAGCATTTTAAGCAGTGCATTGCTGTCTTTGTAGACCACCAAACAATTTTGCATAGCACAATACAGAGGAAATGTAGTTGTGGTCAGGCTGATTTAATTTTCATTAAAACTGCAAGTGTGTAGCACTTTTCTCTGGATTAGAGAGTGTCTCTATTGTACTAGCAGTGTTCTCAGCTGAGGTGCAGCAGCAGCACTACAATCATCCCAAATTATGGACCTGGAGTCCTTGAATTCTTATTAGGTTTGACACTGGCTGCACAATTCCTAGCTTGAACCTCTATTCCTGTCAGAAATTTATGCCTTTCCTCTGCAATAGACAAGTGAGAGCAGAGGCTTCAAATAATTAACTGAAAAGAGAACTGTAACTAAGCTAATTTTTACCAGATGTTCTAAGGTAATCTTGCAGAAGGAATCAAATGAAATCAGTACAAGCACCACTGCTTCAGTGAACTTTGGGGACTGCTGAGCATAGAGGTATGTGTTCAGACACTGGAAAAAAATCGTAGTGGATTGCAAACCTTTTTCCCTGTTATGATCAGGGCAGTGGAGTGACACTACCTAGTTTTTCCCAAACTGTTCATTTTTCACTTACCTTACTAGGCAATCTTACCATATGAGAGATCAGACCACATGTTCTGTGCTGTGCAGGGCAATTTGCTGGATGTATGAAGTACAATTGCACATTTCAGGTTATGAAATTATGGATGCAACAAAATAGAGTCCACTGCCCTGAGAACTAAGGGAGGATGTTCAAGTGCATGTTCACAGGTGGCATTGACAGATTGAAGAATCCAATTCACCACAACTTGTATTGGGTTCTTCAGCTCCTATAAATCATATGGAAAATCTTCCTAAATTTCTAAACTAAAAATTCCCAGGATATAATTATTTTTTTAAAAGCAAAAGAAGCCTAGCAGAGAGAATAGTAAACTGTCATACTTTTATTCTGAAAAAGGTTTCTCCTCCCCAGATCCTTTGTAAAAAATATTAAATGCCTCACCCAAATGCTGTATTTGAACATGTTCTGATTGCATGTTGCTCTTCAATATTAAATCAACACAATCATTTTCAGTTTCTGTGTCCTCCCCTTTACTTTTTACTCTTCTAGAAGTTTGTTGACAAACTTCATATTCCCTCATGTCCTGCCATAAACAGGCCCGTTGCTGTAGAACTGGAGCAGAAAACAGACTACAAAATGTCTGGTTGATAGGGTGAATATTCTGGAGTCTACAGAGTCAACACCCACAAACTGGTTATGACAAGGATTTGTCAAACTGGTTATGGACAAGGGATTTTATTTCATCCCAGCCACCAAAGCTGAAATATTAATAAGTCCCTGCTAATCAAGCAATTCCTATTTGTTCAGGGTTTCTTAATTATTCTGAGATCACAAAATATGCATGAGCAGTGAGTTCAGATCCATATTCCAGATCACTTTAAATATATAGGTAAAGGCAATTTGGATTTTTACAAATTTTTTACTTTTCTTGCTCATATCATCACCTGTCACCTCTTTCTGCCACCTTGCCAACATAAAATATTGCTGACAAGTGTACCAAACAAGGGTTATAAATGTGTCTAAAGAGAGAAGATAATTTCTTTACAAAATGTGCAAAATGGGATTCATCTGTGAAAGGATTTGATTCCTCTACCACTAAATTGATAGAATGCTATTAAAGACTTGTGTCTGTTTGAGCTGATGCAGCAACATCCTTTGCCTCAACTTCATTCACACAAATTCCAATATTCTATAAGTATTTTTTTCCAGGTGGTCAGTAATAATTAAAACAAAATATGTGCACCTTAAAGTACAACTATGGAATTTTTGTTGCAAGAAATTTCCTCTTTCACATGTGGGAAAACCTGTCTTGAAGTATGGTGTTTCATTTGCATAGTTAGGCAATTCTGGGACTAGACAAAAAATATAATTGAAAATAAAATTTTGGTTTGGAATAACATTTGAAAGACAAATTAATAGGTAATTTTATCAGTAAGAGAAAAAGAAAATAAGGTCATTAAGTGTGTTGAAACTTGACAGGGTAACAAGCAGTTTTATTTAGAAAATGCTGACACCCTTATTTTCAATATAGATTTTAACAAGTCCAGGTTTTGAAATCTCTTTCACTTTCATTTAAAACCAGCCTACACTACATAGGAGTTGGACAAGAAAAACAACCAAAACAAAAGTTCTTATTGTTGGCTGACATGAAATTCTTCAGGTTTTATTTTTCTTGAAAACTTGAATTTTCTGTTTGACTAGGGAATTACTAGTTACCTACCTTAACTGCACAAAATAAATACACAGCACTGTGCATTATATAGTGTTTCACACAATATAATGTCTTTTCAGTAGTTCCACAAATTTCTGGATGCACTGAAGACACTTTGGATGTATTCACTTGAATTGCTATGTGGATTATTGTGTCTGTGATATGGGTATTTCATATGTATCATACTGATGCAATAGAATTAGTGAAAGGCTTCTTTTCCCACTAGAAATGTAACTAAACTAGAAAAAGCAGTGTCTGGCTTTTGCATCAGATGTAGGAAAACAAATCAGCAATTTTCTTCAGGATCAGCAACACAAAAGAGGATCTTTGTCATTACAGAGTGGTAATTGTTGTATATTTTATTGACAGAGAATGTATCTATTTACAGCAGGAGTTTTTGTTTGTGTAAGAGTTACAAAGAGCCCCTTCCAAAGCAATTTTAGGCTTTATTTTGGCCTTGGAATTTGTTGCCTTCCCCATAGTTTTTCTGCTTTGTGATATGTATATCAATGGATCAGCTAAAAGTCTTAAACTCAAAAGGATTAATGTATGATAATTATGAGTGATGTAAAAAGTTGATCCAGCACTTTTTTTAACCTGCATCATTATACATATGAAGTGATGTTTGATCAAATGTTTCCTTTTCCCTGTGAATCTACTGCATACATTTGTGCTCACATTAACTAAACTATAACCTGAGATAAAAGCAATTCTTCTTTAAGTGACTTTTCCCTGTCATTTTTTTTAAATTACACAATCATGTTTCTTTTATATCAGATACAAATGGAGTCAATACAAAGAAATATTAGACTGTAGGCACCACTTGGTCAGCCTTAACTGCAATAACTTAATTTTTTCAACTGTGGACTAATTTTATTGCCAGTAACAACATTAGTGATTATTCATGCTAAGATAAGAGCAATAATAAATCTAATGATCCACAGTGAACAATTGACAAAAAGACCACAAAGGAATTTTCCTCTTGCTTACTTATATTTCACATTACAAAAATGGGCATATACACCATAGGATTTTGGAAGCTGTTTCTGAAATGCTGAGTATGATTTATTGCCAGAGGCAAGATGCCAGACTGGATGCATCAGGGATCCTGTCTGCTAAGAAATGCTTCAGTTTCTTTCAAGAGACTGTCCATATGTGCCTTCATACCATAAGCATATGTCTGCCTCTCTGGGTTGAAGATTTCTCTGTTTCAGCAGTCTCCACACAGTCACTATGATGTCCTGTCCCTTACCTGACATAAACTGACTGAGGCTGCCCCTCCTTGCTCAGGGGTAATTTGTGGATGGGTTGTGAAGAGCCACTTGAGCAATTTAGCCTTCCCTTACAATCTAATTTCTTCATTTTGTGATTGGTTTTTCCTATTTTCTTTTCAGAATGCATTTGAGTCCTTATATATTGAATTTACCTGGTCTCCTTTCTTTACCCACTTGCAGGCAGAAGTTTTCTTTAATTTTATTCTTACCAACCGTGTTGTAGCTTGTTCACAGTTATGAGGAGAGGTGTCTCCCCTGAAGACAGTTATGGTCCTTTTTCCAATGCATATAGGAACAAAGGCCAGGCAGATATGTGTATCTGTGATTTCCCTACGTCTCTAACAAGATGGTTCTAACTGTATGCTCCATTCTTCTTTTAAAATTTGGCAGTCCTACAGCCTGCCACATCTAGACAAAACACCTCATGCATACACATAGGATACACTTTGCCTACCACTGGGACTCCCCTTTTAAAAAGGCAGCAAGCAAACAGATTATGTATATACGTGTGGAGATGCCTGTGATTCCCTGATTCCATTTCTTCAGGCTGTACCTATCTATTTCTGGGATTTCAAACTTTTGTCTTTAAACTGAAAAAGTAAGGTACCCAAAGGCAGGATAGATCAGATTAAAAACAGAGAACGAGGTTCTGTTGCAGTAGATAGCACTACCAGCAGACTCCAACTACTCACAGACTCTGACTGCAGGCTCTAACTCCAGCAGGCTCCAACAGCAGACTGACTCCTCACAGCAGGGCCAACAGGAAAAAACCCCACACCTTTCTACCTTCTCTATGCCTCTCCTTTTCCCCACCTTTTTCTTGACCAGCTAGCCCACTCTTTTATAACACCCATCCTCACTGGGCATAGCTGTGACCCTTGAAGGACAAGGCTGCTCCTCCTCTTTGATAATTAGCACAGCTGTAACTCATCGGGGCGAGGTTTCTTGCAATCCAGTCTCCTACAAGAACCCATTTATGCTTCTTGGAGTTCTTACTCGGCAAGATGAAGAAAGAAGTGGCACTTTAGTCAATGCTACTGCCACTTCTAAAAGCAAGGGACAAAGGTGCCAAGCTTGTGCCTCAGGATACTATTGGATCCTAATTGCATATACAGCTGCTCGGCTTCTGTAACATTTGTGTATGCTGTGTATATGTTCATGTCCAGGAAATTAGTTCATAAATGAGCATTTACGCTATGCTTTATTCATCTAGAAATTACACAATCCTATTTTTCTTCCCGGATTGGGCTTTTTTGTGTTAAAAAAGGGACATGTCAAGGGAAGGCTAGACATATGGTAACCTTAGCTCTCAGAGACACTGTATTCCAGTGAGACCAAGGTTGATTATTGTGTAGACTTCATTTTTTCTTTCACTCTTAATGTACAACCAATATTATTGTTTAACCACTTAATAATTGTCCAGTTAATAACCTAGAATTTTTGTCCATAACCCACCCTTGTTTCTAGTTTTCTTTTTCATCTAGTCAAATCCCTAAGCAATGCATGTTGAATAATGTATTAGCCAAATTGCACAAATATCCATGGATATTTAGCTAAAATCCCTAGATGCATAAATTGGTTAAGTGTTGTGTTTTGTTTTTTTTAATCACAGCCAATCTCAAAGGTGAAATCACCTCTAATTTGTAACAATTCATTATGGGTGTTAAGGAGGAATGCTTATGTGATTTTATTTAGTTACTTAGTGAGAATTGGAAGTCCCTAGACAATCTTCATTTTCATTTGGCCTTCCAAAATACATTACACAAGGATGTTTTCCAAAAATTCATTATGGTTTTAATCCAGTCATCCCAGATCTGCACATTACTTTGATAAATTCTTGATTTCATTAACTGGCAAAGCAGTCATTTCTCATGCAGTTGTTGAAATCCTTTTCACAGTCAGAACACACTGTCAATACACATTAAATGTGAATCTGTAAGAACAGGATCCCGAGCAAATGTTACTGTGATGGCACTTTTTAAACCAGGGCAGAGAAAGAAACAGTTCACCATGCTGGTTCTTCAAACGTTTACATAGTAATCTAGTGGTCAGGTCACTTTCCATGGATTTGAAAAATCCATGTTAAAGTCTCTCCTTTGCATTTGAGAATTAATATCGTCGATATTCCAGGTGACTGTGCAAGCTACTAGAGTATACTTTGGCTTGATACCAGAATATAAAGATATTTGCAAGATCCTACACTGCACAGAAAATAATTCTGAAGTAATTAGGGCAGGAGTAAAGAGCACAAGTTGAAGCAGGACACCCTAGTTGAATAATTAGAAGAACTTGTTTGGAAGAAAAATCTCATCTCCCATCTCCATTAAAGTCGAGGTGAGGTGTCCTAAGGGCTCTTTTATATGAGCTACGTAAAGTATTTTGAGCAAAGACTGATTTCCCATCAGAACTTCCATTCCTTTGTAAAAGGAAGTTACTACTGATAGCAAGCATTTTTTTTTAGAGGATCTGGCCCCCTGCCATTTTTCCCAGTTCACATAACACACTCCCAAACACAGCACAGGAAACCAGCACACTACTGCATGCCTCAGTAACCACTCAGAGGAGCCTAAAAAGTAACCAGACTTGGTTTATTGCAAGTTATTAATTCAAGGCACTTCCAAAGGATAGTGAAGGGTGTTTTCTGAGTCTCCCTCTGTGACCAATAGCTGGAGACATGTTCCTCCACAGCATTCCACACCACGACATTGACTTCAGTGTTCCTCCTGCAAGGAGCCTACCTGCTTATGTGGGCTACAGGGCAACACCAGCTTTCTCTGGCCAAGATTTTCTCTTAATACTGACCCTCAACACCCTGGCCCTTTTTTCGGATTTAGTTTCTGCACAGTTTTGCAGGGTTACCAATGCAGAACGGTTCTTCCTTACAGAGGAAGATTACTGGAAAGTAAAGAAGTAGAACCATTTTGCTCAGACCACTTTTAGACCGCTCACTCAGGTCGTTATATCTCTCACCAGGCCAGCTTCTAACATGCCTTTGCTTAGTGAACATACTGCAGCTGCATATGTAGATCTGTCATTTACAAGCTGATTAGAAAGGGGTCTGGGGCAAGCAAAGCATGTCCCAGTGAAAATAAAGGTATTTTTTCCTGCACCACCCACACATTTGGAATGGGGATATAGGTCATTTTTTTGTTTCACTCTCAGGCCAAAAAAAGTTAAAACACTTGATTACAAGACACTGTATGTAACTGGGGAAATTAATCTAAGCCAGAGAACTCTGATATGGCCAAGAAGAATGGAAACAGTTAAGCTAAGTGTATTTAAAGAGTGCACTTATTTCACAGTGTTGTTTCTCAAACTGTGAGACGTGCCTTTCTCAGCGAAGTGGATGGAAATACAAATGAGGCATGTGCTGTGATGAGGCACAAAGGAGATGCTAACTGGTTGTGAGTGAAGCACAGGATAAATTAGTTGTGATGTACTACTTGGCAGAGTTTAAATTCAGGTGGAGCTGAGGTTTTTTTCATTCTACCATGATCCTGTACAATAGAATTATACTCAGTAACTGCATAAGCATGTTATTTTTCATTATACCAAAATATAATAGCTTTTGGAAGGCTTTTTTTTTTGCCTGGTGTCATTCATCCAGAGTTCAAGAAATGTTCTTCTTGGGGCTACGCAATGATTTCTTAAAAAAAAACGACCAAAATTAAGTCTGTTGTTAACATGTTAAGTGCATCCCATTTTCTCTAAAGCTATAAGCTATGAGTAGTTCCAGTTCAGCTTAAGATACAGGTAGAAAACTGCTTTGAAATACTGTGTGTTGCAGGCACAAGGGAATTAGTGATGCATGAACCCTCATTTGCAAAAATCAAATTATTTTGTCCTTTGTGATAAATAGGGGGAGAAAAGAGGCAAAAATAAAAAATAATAATACCAATATAATACCAAGTATAAACTCAAAAAGCTTGAATATAAGCATAGGACTAAGGGTTTGGCTCATGCTGATCTGTTTGAAATGTTCTTTAATAGATGGCTTGAATCTAAGTAATCACACTAAAAAACTGGACTGCAAACCCAGATTTTGAATTGTTGAGTTTGGAAGTACATAGAGCTTTAGTTCTGATTTTGTTCTACAGTTCATAACTAGATCAAAACACAGATTTTGGGGCAAGATGGTGATTTCCTGTCCTAAAAGTTTCACATGGACTAAAGTAGCAGAAATTATTCTTAAAAGGCAGTATATCTACATCCTACACTTCTCAGTTATATTCCTGCTCCAACATAAAGAGATGTTTTATCTCCTTTCAATCTTCATTTAAAGGTACAGTTTGCCTTATTGCTCCATCACATTTCAAGGCATCAATAGTAAACTTGGGAATAGTGCAGAAAGAGTCTGTTTCTTTGCATTGATATGCATTAGAAGTTACCTGCATTTTCACCCATGAAATGGCTTCTTTCTGAACAACTAAATCTCTTTTACATCCTAACTAGCCACAGTTCCCAAAAGGAAGAGAAGGTGCAAAAGGCAAGCTAAGGAATACGGACAAATACAGGATAAGAGCTTGTGACTGTTATCCAAGTAGTGATAACTCTTTACACTTGTTCATGTGTCAATGTAGAATATCAAGTATTGTTCTCTATTTACTGCTTTGAAATTCCTAGAAAATGCTGCAATATTTGTGTGGCTTTTAAAATTTGATTTATAGAATTTATGAACTGTAGACATCTGCTTTTTTTCAAATAGCGATATCATTTAATGGAAGACAACACTAAAGCTGCCTTAGCAATAGTGGGTGATGCTTCCTTTCTAGAGCACAAAAAAACTCTTGCGAAGAAAGCAGCTCACTGAACCTTAGTCCTGGGAAAATTCAGAACTACAGGAGTTGTGCCAAATAGCAGATATTTGAAATTTCCTCAAAGGCGAATCTCTTTGTTTCCGAAAGTTGAGTTCTGCCTCCTCACATCACACCGCTACACAATTTAACAAGTAGCTTCATTCAAGCCAAGGTGAGGTTTCCCATTACAGATGAGTTGACAGGTTGCAGGACCAAACCAAGATTCTCTCCAAACCAAGGCCCTTGGCTGTGTGCCCGCTCTTCCTTCACACCAGCTCTCCTCCCAGCTGGCCACATGGTGAGCTGATCCATGAAACACAGTCAGCAGAAAATGATCCCTCCCCTTCTCTTCTTGGGTTGTGGGTTATTTTTTTGGCTCAGTTAGGTTTAACCCTAGAAAATGGTTCATCTCTTAATACCAAGGAGGCAGAGGAGAAGGAATGGAGGAGCAGTAGAATGGCTGAAGGCAGGGTAGGTACCTCTTAGAAGACTACAAGTAAAATTCCACTCTGAAAAGCAGAACAAGGAACTGCTCACAGTAATGTAAAACAGGGCCTCTGACTGGTTTTGTTAATCTTAATGAAAAAGGCTCAGTAGTGAAGTCTTCACTGGGACTAAATACAAGAATCCATACACTCTTTAAGGATGCACACATGGGCTGTCACACTGCTTGTGCAGAGGGACCCCACGTGAAGAACTGCAAAGTTGTTCCTTTTTTTCAGATATCGTTTGTGAAGCTCTCTAGCCATGCTGGGTTTGTGTTGTCAGCTTAAGACAGCCAGAGCAAGATTTGGGATACACTGGCTGTGTGCCTGCCCTCCACCAAGGCAGGGGGCTGGAGAGGGAGACAGCAATGCCTGGGAATTCCCACTGACAGCAGTTGCCTTATTGGATAGCAAATGGCAGTCTGCTGTTCAAATACTCTCTCTTTCAATGAACAACCACTCTCTGTATATCAGAGATGTTTTCATTATTGAGTATCTAAAATATCCCAAGATATAATAACATTCTTATTCTCAGCTATTTGAAGAGTTTATTTCTCCTGTTTGCAGTAGAAAGGAAGAGTTTTCTTCCTTATTTACTAAGCACTGTGGTTTGAAAGAAGAATGAACACTGCTGAATATCACTGCATGGTACTGTTGGATTTAGTATGCCCACATTATACTTCTTGTTATTCTTTTTATTATTCTCCCCAATGTTGCTGCAGCACTTAAAACTCCCAGTAAAAGTGATATTCAACTATTCTGACTGCTATACAAACAAGACAGTTCCTGTGCATAAGGAATTCTTCTGTTATTTCTTCTGTCTCTGCGTGTTACAATTTATTCATATGCCTACCGAGTTTCAAGTCAGTGACACTTCTAGTCTTCTATTAATATCTCAAGACTTGCTTGAATATTTATTCAGACTTGCTTTTAATTCTCTGTGCAGATGTTGTTTTTTACAAATATTAAAGTTATTAGTGCATTAATATAAATCTCTATAATGTGTCTTGTCCGCACCCTGTTTGGGGAAGTGTCCATCATGCAATAGTTAGAAAGCAGAAATACTGTAGAATCAGAAAAAAAAAAGGCTTATTTTGCAACATTTCTGATGTCTGATGCAGACAAATCAGGAAGCACAGATTTTTCTAAAGAAAGCATGCTGTTGTTAGGCAATCTTCTGCTTTGTTTCTGAAACATGTATCTACTCACTAACCCGCAATTCTCACTAGAGAACAGATCAGAAAAGAAAGATGTTTTCCTTAATTGTTTTCTGACTGTGAAAAAACACAGAGAGGCTCATAAAATCAGAGAAAACAGCTGAGAGAGGATGAGACAAAGCAATTCAAATATGTTTTCATAAGATGTCCATATATGATAAATATGAGATATCTTTAATGACCGTAACATATGTTTTCTAGGCACAGCATTGTCTAGTAATTCCTGTTTTGTTATTGCCTTTGTTGTATTTTGAGAAATCATCTGTCTGTGACACATAGATGAAAATCAATGGGAAACATGTTCCTATGTAGATTTTAAAGTACTTTTTATAGCAACATTTTAAGTTCTACAGAACTCTGATTTCCTGTCTATTAACTTTTTCCACAACATCAAAACATTTATAGTACATATTTTAAAGGGTGTAATACCCATCCAATAAATGCTAACATTTCATTCAAAGTATACTTGTAATAATAATTTTTTACACATTTTCAGAATTGTGTAAATCAGCCTAAAAGAATTGTTTGTATAACTGCTAGTCCTCCCCACTATATTCTGTTAAGGTTTTGTCATCAGTGTTAGTAATATTTGTTTTCAGGAATGCCACAGAAACCACAACTTTCAATTGCATTTGCATACAAACATGTAAAAGAAACACATGTAAAAGCAATTAATAAAATTATAATGTTCACAGTTCCCCGAAAGTTAGTTCCTGCAGTTTCTCAGTTCAAGAGCCTAGGCTGACCAAAACAATGACCACAAATCAAGCTGCTCACTTCTCCCTCTGAAGCAAGTCACTTGAAAATGTCATAGAACAAGCAGCACATTTTTACGGAGTAATTATTTTCATCCTCCCTCCCCATTTCTTTCTTATTCAATGTATAATTTCTCTCCAGGCACTTGGATTCAAATCTCTTTGGTATCAAAAGACCTCTAGTTGACTTAGCAGAGCTCTGAATGGGCCTGGGCTGCTCTAAGGTGGGAGCTAATAAAAGCTGTGGTTTGTTCTCCCCTGGTGCCCTCTCAATAAAGTTTGCCAAGCTGCATAAAAAGCAGGGGCTTTATTTTTCTGTGCAGGGAAATGAGGCTGTGCAGAGTGCCACTACCAGAATTATCTACCAAAGTTCAGGGCAGGCTGGCCAGCACTGAGGCAGGATTTACCTCCTAGTGTGCGATGAGAGATGAGAATTCAATGCTTTGCTTTTTCTGCTTTCCTTGTGTTAAAAAAAAAAAAAGAAAGTAAGTTCAAGGCTTTTCACTGAATGAATTGTATTGTGAATGTGTTGGGGGATGAAGGGGGAGGTGAACTAGTCATAAGTACATTCAGTTTTACCTCCTTGAAGTAAGAAAGGCGTACTGACAAGGAATACTGAGCATTACCTTCTTGGATTAAAGTACTAGATTACTTTTCAACAAAAAGCATATCTTTCAGAAAAATAGAAAAAAAATCTTAGCATAACTTTGTTCTTGCAAGTCCACCGGAATGCATATTTAACAATGATATTTCTGTCTTTGGAGCATGTTTAAAATAATTTATTTCCTCGAGATGGTACAGTTACTCCCTAAAGAAGAACACTAATTTATTATACTCAGATGTTTTCACACATGAAGGAGACCAAGAGGACACCCTGGGTAGGAAGTGTACATTCTAAAATGGTTTTCAAAGGAAAGGAATTTTTTTTTCATGTTGTACTAGAAAATTATCATTTCCTTGTTATAATTGCAAATGTAGTTCCTTTCATTCATGCAGAAAGTCCAAAAAAGGGTCAATTATTTTCTGTGGCTCTGGAGAGGATCTCTAAATAAAAGCTGATATAAATCTTCACTTTTTAAGCATTAATAGAACCAGTCACCAAACATCTGTGTGTTAGAAATGTGCGACAGCACATGAAACAAAGTGTGCACACGACAGACCTGTGTTCCCACCACAGAGGGCACAAGAACCACAGGACTCGGGTGAGTGATGACTCTGCAGTGAAGGAGTGATATGTTGCAGACGAGAAGTTGAGAACAACCTACATCTGCCTCTGCCAGGCATTTCCTTCCGTGTTTTGACGTACCTGTTAATGTGCCCGCTGTTCAGTCACTTTTAATTGAGATGCATTGCCTTGGCACCTCAGGCACCCAAGACATGCCAGAAATGAATGTGCACACATCCATTGCATGTTTACAGGAAATCTGACATGCCCAGGCAGGACTGGGCCAATCTGACTGAGATAAGAAGGGAACAACACGTGGTTCTTTGAAGAAGCACTGGCATCTCATGTGGGTGCAGAAGCACTGACATCTCATGTGGGTGCTGTGCAGTCAGCCAGGGCAGATCCGACCCTTTCCCTGCTCCCCTTGAGGAGCCCTGCTCCTTGCTCCCACACTGGCAGCAGGACTGCAGTGAATGCATATGGCTTTTCCCACTTGCAGGCGTCTTCTACTGACCTTCTCCTACCAAAGTCATGGACAAATGTTCAGGAACATCAAATGCCATCCAGGCAATGTTCTGTAATGGACAGGGAGGGACATGGCTGGGGAAAATGATTATGGAAACTATCTTGACCTTAGAGGAATACATCAGAGAGAACAAAGGCATCTTGCACCAGCAGGAAGAATCCACGTTGAAGAAAGCAGACTGGAAATCAGGCATGTGCTGTCAACATAAATTCTCACTATGTTTAAAGTTATGAAAATAACTTCTGAATTTTTCTACACATTTTCAGACAAAGGATATATGTTGGTTTTCTTTTTCTTTCCTAGAAAAGAGTCTATATGCTAAAGTTCCCCCATGACTACTAAAATATTGGCATGTCAAGCTTTGAAAGAGGTGTTCCTCATCCCATGAATCTATTTTTTTTTTTAATTTTTTTTTTGAAAGAAAAATAAACTTTCCAAAATACATCTGTATGTAATATTCTCTCTGATAAAGAGCAACTGAGAGAAAGCATCTGCTACATTTTTTTTGAATCCAGGACAAAAGTTCCTCCAGTTACATTTGCTTGTTTTCTTATCTTTCAGAATAAAAGAATTTTTTTCCTTCTGCCCACCATCAGCATACAAAATAATATTTATACTTAAAAGTGTGATCACAGGAAATGTTACTCAAGGATAAACACTGTTTCATGGGTAAGAGAAACCAGCGAGTTCTGTTTCTGTCGTACATACATTTTATCAGCCATCTGTACTTAGGCTATGCTATCTGTAAGCTAGTGTCACTGTTTTAAAGTCCTGGGGCCTGTACTGTTGATATTTGTCCTGAAAAAGTCTCCATCATATTATTCCATTTTCCAAGCCAATAGGAACATCTTCCACGTACTTTTGTATCAACTACTAAAAATACTGAAAAAAATCTTAAAAAAAATTTAAATGGGGATGACACTGGGGAACAAATGTTAGTGTCTTTTCTCAGCTGATTCAAGAAATCTACTCTAATTTCTGCTACAATTTTCATAGTCTCACAGAATAGTTGAAGCTGGGAAAGTCCAAAGACAGGAAATCCAGGAGAACATCTAGGAAAAATGTAAGCCTGCTCCTGCTCTGGTCAAGCACATATTAATAAATTCTCTCCTGCAAGGAGAGTCATGTCCTGCCTTATTCACTGCCTGAAAATTTTCCTTGGAAAGCAAATTAGTATCAGTTGGCCTTTTCCTGGAGAAATATTTTTTTGGTTATTAGTAAGCCATAGAAGAAGGTCAGTCCCTGTTCATGCTTCTTCTTTTTCTTTTCTCCACTTACTTGCAGTGAACATCAAATAAGAAAAAGTAAACAACATTTATTTTACATTACAGGCCAGCTTATAGTCACCTATGAAATTTTCTTAAAATATTAGGAAAATAATAGTTATTCTTACCATTATGACTCATCTCCACTCAGTCCCAGGCACTGCAAATATGCATTGTCAGCAAGTAGAAAGTAATTACGTGAAGCCAGGTGCACTATTCAACAGATCACAGACAGGTGGTGACATGGTAAAATTCCCTTTTTTTTTTTCTAGCAAAAGTCAAAAAACTAAGAACCTGCAAATTGTTCCCACCTCGGTGTGTCAGAGCCCACACTCATTACCTCCCTGATGACATTCCAGGACTTGGAGTGGAAGGGATGGGAATTTGGCAAGATTCTGCAGGGTAACACCATTGCTCCCTCAGACCATGGTTAAGTCCCTACTGTTTTCACAGGGCTCCAGTGAGCCACTCACAGGACTTTCAGTGTGCTTATGTGTTTATCATTCCTCCAGTTTGCAGATGAGAAACTTCAGGCTGGAGAAATGGAATGAACTGACCAAAGCAATTAGGGAATTGGTGCCAGACTCCAAAACTAAATCCAGATGAGCCCACGAGGCAATAAATCACAGATGATTTTGGCATGTAAAACCCCTTCCTTTTTAAATGCTGGGAATGCACTTGCCATGGCCCAAGGAAAAGATGGCTCGTCTGTAATGAAAGCCATAGTACGTAGAACATGCTGGAATCAGAATACCAGGCAAAAAAAATGTTTAGAAAATGTCAGATTTCCCAGGAATTTGTCTGATGGGTCCGAGGATTTTTTGTCATTGATAAACTTCTACTGTTTTTTTTTTGACTCGCCCTTTTTTAGCAGCATATTCAATCAGATCCAATTTTAAAAAATTGATTTGTATAAGTAAAAGATAATGGAGTTCAAGACAGCACAGCTCACAGATTGAAAACAGATTAATTGATTACTCTCAGGTTTTTCCCAGTGCACTGGGTGGTTCTTTCTTTATTCCCTTCCAGCCCCCTCCTCCGCTTCCTTCACTGCTGATGTTAATCAGAGGGAAAGGAAGTGGCTGTTTTCCATAGACAATGTTGATATTTGGTGAAAAAATAAGGGATGGGGAGTGAAAGGTGCACAGAAAACAAAACAAAAATTTACTGATAAATTCCTTTTTATCTTTGCCAAATGCTACTCTAGTGTGGGAATGGATGGAGCTGGCAGTCACTTCCATTAAGCCGGAAATACCATCTTTAATAAATCCAGTTACAGGACTGGATGGACACATGAATCTCTTTGTATGTGTGTGACAGAAGTAATGAAATGTCAGAGGAGAACTTCAAGAATTTAGCAGAGATCTGAGGTCAGCCTGTTTGTTGTCTTTTTCCTTCTGTATTTCTGACACTCAATGTAAAGCTGAAATATTTATACTTAAATGAGTATTGCTAATGCAAGACATTGAGGTCATCAACATGAAAGCAGTGACAACAGGCTGTGTAAAAAATTTTACAAGCTTCTTCAAGACTCTATATTTAATTGCACTGAGACTCCCTTTGCCTCCATTCTACCTCCCAAAGCCAACATTTTATTTGTCTATACATAATCCACCCTTCAAGTTCTGAACACCTCCAAGGCTCAAATTCTGCTTAAATGTTCTCAGAAAATTATCATTATTACTATTGTCTAAGGTTTGTCTGTTTACTAGAAATTTTGACCAGTGTTTTAGATTAAATAAAAAATTGACTTCTGCTCCTACTAAGTGTATTAAGCCCTTTCTTGGCACATTACAATAATTTTTTGCTGTGTTTTCACAGACCATGTACTCTGCAGCTGCTGATGGGGCCAATTGACTCTCCACTCTGCTATCATTTGTGTTGCTGAATTACTACCAAAAGTGCCTTTGTCATTCATAGGACTGCTCCTAAGTTGGTTTTCACAGGTAAATGTCTATACACATGGGTTCATCTGAAGCCTCTAGATCCTAAGATTTTTTTCACAATTCTTACACTTTTCTTCGGCCACAGTACATCAGCCTCGCTCTGCTAAGACCCTTGTATGTGTTTTTTGTCTCCTCTGCAAGATTGTTGTGGATCCTTTCCTCAGAAGCTCCTGAGAGTTTCTCAAAGCCCAGGCCCACTAATTCCCTTTTCATAAATGCAGGGATGTGAGACTAGATCATAGCTATTTCTCTTCTCCCATATATCCCCATATCAGACTGAAGTTGCCTTCCTATTTTAAGAAACTCCTATGAACCTGAGGCACCCTGAAATATCTCAACATAATTTTCTTTCTTTGATATTCAAGTACCGATGGCAGCAAACTGCTGGAACTGATGAAGAGATTGTCTTTGTAGATTCTGTTATTTGGAATAACAGCATGGCACTCCCTCTCAGCAGTTGGCATTCCAACCCTAGTCTTCAGCAAGAGACAAAGTCCCTCCCAGCTGTTCTCATGATTTTCCTTAATTTGTATTTTCTTTTGATTATTTTTCTTTTTACACAAGACATTTGGGATAGACTTTTAAATTCATTTATTTATTGAGTATGGAAGGATGAAAATAAGGGTAAGTGCAAGTATAGTTTGAAGAATATTTTTGATGAAAAATAGATTCTGCAAATAATCTAGCTGCTTAATCTGAAGTGATTGCTTAGTTCATTGGTGTAAGTCACAAATGGCTTTAAGTAATGAGTAATTTTGCATCTCTTAAGTAATGTTCCAAAGCTCTGTCTCAAATGAATGATCACACTATAGAGACTCTCTAAATATTGTTTTTTAATCAGTTGGAATCTTACTACAATTTTCACAAAGTACAGTATTTATGTCAGAGGTTTTCTAAAAGTGGCCACTCAAGAACAGTGACAATAGGAAACCCCAAAAGCTCTGACAATGAATAATTCAGCTATTATGAAGCAATGCTTTTATAGGACTAATAAAAATGAATGTGTTACTTCCTTTTCTGGAATGATTTTGTAGATTTTCTTCATCCTACTTTTTTCTTTCCTGATCAAGACAATGTGGCCAAGACAGTATAAATGGTAAGAATCAATTAGATTAGCATTTTCAGTAAAAAATAGATCACAGAAAAAAACTCATCTTTATTTTGAATGCTGTGTCTGGAGAGAAAGTTGAAGTGATAGAGATGGGAAACGAAATTAGTTCTGCTTGTAAGTTATATTCTTAGGCATTTTCCAGCAGTGACTTCTTGGTTTTGCAGCAAATGCCTCTGATATTTTCCAATTCAGAGTGCTTCCTTGCTGTGAGCCTTCTTGCTATGAGGCCACCTGGGATCAAAGCTACTTTCCCCCTCCTGTGGTCTGAACTAACTCCATTAACTCTAATTACAAACACTTCTGTTATACCAACCAGACTTTATGGCTTGCAAGGAGTGAGCTACATGGAGAAAGTCCATGTGGTACTAATGCTGGTTCCTTCTTCACATTATTGCTTTCCATACATTAACCTCATTCATGGTTAGCTCAGAGCTAGAACAACTTCATTTTTACCTTGTGTAGTTAAAAAGAAGCTTAAATTGTTTCTTGAAGTTCATCATTCCAGAAATTAATGAACTGAGCCAAAACAAAGGTTTTATAGGGTTTAATTTGTTGTATGTACTGAGAAACCCATAAAGGGCTTATTTTGTATAGTAGTGCCACTAACATTTTTTCTTAGTGTGGGAAGACATAAAGAAAATGTGTGTCATTATATATATATGTGTGTGTGTGTGTGTGTAAAACAGAGAGATACATGCATTGCTTGCTCACTCAGCTTCTCAGCTTGTTTCTTGATGTCAATATTTTTCAAACTGTTCTTTAAATCTCCACTAAACTGGAAGGTGGAAAAAAAATCTTGTTATTTTAACAAGGATTGCACATTAAATGATGGTGTGGTTGCACATTCTACCTGACAGGGGTTATTTATAGAACCTGTGTAATTTATATATGTTCCTTTTCCAGGTTGATTATAGGTGACCTGTCCACCTTGGTCAAAATAGGAGAATTTTGTCCAAATTAGGTGATATGTGATGTCGTGATATAATTCCATTGTCATCCCCATGTACCATTCACACGTGGTGTTAACTGGCTTGTGGTATACCTATGCCCACAGTATTCACTGAAATTTTATTGTGAGTTAGTTAATACAGTTGTGGATTTACACATTAATGGGCACAGGTGAACATTCCCTTCTAGGAACTGTGGCAAGGAAAGCCTGACAGTTTCCAGAGATGCAGAACCAAACACACTCTACAGCAGAAAGAGCTTCCTTAGTCCATGCTACTATAAGAGATAAAATAAATTTGTACATAATTAAACAGCCTTGATGAATTGTCTGTCCACAGCTACCTATGGAAACAGTGTCATCGTTTCTCCAGCATACCACTGTCTCTTTTTACTGTCAAGAAGCCCATTCTTGTTTATCCCTGCCCCCAGTATCTGCCACTCATTTGCTTTTGCCAAAAAGTCCATGGAAGCATCCAGTGTCTTTTTATTTAGCTCTGAGTTCAAGAAATCCTTGGGACACTATTATTGACTTTTGCTGGTCTGCACAGCCAGCTGAAGAGAGTCCAAAAAAGAAACTATGCAACAGGAAAATGGAAGTGGAACTCCCCTGACTTCAGCCACCCAAAAGTTATCTAATTTAAATGACTTATGCTTCACCCATAGTCAGTACAAAAATACAAGCACTCCTGGAATCATCTCAATCACCTTAGACATCTATTTTAAATTAATATAAACTGTTTCATAAATGTGTCTTTAGTTTCAGATTTTATCTTTTTGAAACAGGTGATTATAAAAAGAACTACACTGTAATTTCTTGAAAGTACTTTTTTCCAAATTTCACCCAACAGAATTCCTTTTTTTTTTTCCATAATTTTGTTTTTGAGTTTCTCCTCCTCTGGCTACAGGACTCATTTGACTCAAAATAAATCTTGAAACTGACAATTGTAATAGATTCCTAAATTTTGAGATGGAAAAAATTTATCTATCGTGCTAACATGTAGTCTACAACATCATGGTTGACAAGACAAGAAATCACTATTGCTGCCATTTCTCTAAAAATTAGGAGAAATGCTTTTTGGTTGTAAGCAGCTCAAACTGGCACCACAGCTGGAGAGGAACTTCAGTAGTTGTTTGTGAAAACATTTGTTTAATGCGCCAAAATTTCGATTAATCACAATAGACTCTTCACGAGCCAAAGCTGTACCAAAGCAGTTAGAGGGTTCAAGATGTGATCCAGCCTTGCTGGCTGTCTCAAACCAGTGACCTATTTGCTAAAAAGAAAATAATCAATGGAGATTATTTTATCAATTAAGTGCCTCAGGAAAAATAAAATATGTTACCTTTATCATTTCAGGAAATTAAAAATATGCAAAAACATATTTTTAAATTTCATCCTCTATCTGCTTTTAAATCTGAAGATGTGAAATATTTTATTTACTGTTATTCTTAGTCTGACAGATTCTGGCTGCTGAGGTTTGGACTTTATCTGCAAAAAGACAGTGTTAAACTTATACCCAGATTGTAGCCTGGCTTCTAGCCATACAGAAAAATTGAGAGTCATAAACTGCCCCCTTACTCTCCAGGTATCTCAGGTTTAAGCTCAAGATATATAATTCCAGAGAGTAAATAATTCCCATCCGTATGTTTGCCAGGACTGAGTCTGATGGGATAAATAATCCCATCCTCTCTCCCAGTTCTTTCAGAAGAGACCAACCAGTGTGTGTGTGTTGACTCAGACAAGAGTTCCTGTTTGAAACACACCCAGTGTTAGATATTTCCCCATTAATAGTAAAGAGTTCACCAAGACAGCACCAGCCTGTCTCTGGGGTTGCTGTGAGGAACGTGTGACTGAGTGTCCTTATATTCCCCTTGTATTTCAGGGTTTAACTTTTAGCACTAGGAGTTTATTGCAGTTGTTCTCCGTCTTCACATGTTCTAGAGTTTTACCCGTTTCCATGCAGAGGATTTACCCTGAAGTCTACTTTCAGCATTTAATACTCCTATTGATACAAGGAAGTTAATTTGTGAAGGACATAAGATGTAAGAACAGGGCAGTCAAGCTGAATTTGACCAGAATTTTTTTTCATCCTGCTGCTCAGTTTTAGCAAAAGCCAGCAATAGGTACCAAGGAAAGGAGAAAGGAAAGTTCAGTTTTTTAGTCCTGGATTATTCTCCAAGGTCTAGTAGATTGATTTATGGACTTCCTGAGGCATGGATAGCAGTGTCTCTCAAGTTGCTCTGTAATTCCCTACCATCAGCTTGTCCACTCTGCTTTTTAATATATATGACATTCTTGCAGCATCCGTGCCTCATGGCAATGAGTTCCACTTCTCTCCAGCTACAGGGTAAGGAGTTGCCTTTTTGTCTGTACTTTGAACTTGCCAGGTGCTATGTGATGGCCACCAACTTATAAAGTGGAGAGGAAAAATAAAAATTGATCCTCATTCACCCTTTCAGTGCCCTTCATGTTTCCATAGGCCTGTGTTGTATTCATGCCCTGGCTAGTTCTTACTCCTTTGAAGAGCTTATTTACTCCTTCCCTGTAGAGAAAGCATTGCTCACCCTTGGTGACCTTCCCTGTATTTTCCAAAGGGTCTTTCCTAGGGAGTAATTCAGAACACTAAAATTAATCCTTGCTCTGAAGCACTCCCTGGTGGGAGCTTCTCTCTTTCTCCATTGACAACATAAAAGGCTTGAGGATACCAAGGACCTTCACTTACACACCTGAGTTAAACACAGGGAAAACTCTGCACCATCCTTTCACTTCTTGTTTAAGAGAGTTAAATACAACAGCTTGATTTTTTTTAAAGAACAGAATTATTATTCTCATCCTGTGTAAGAAATAACTTGTTGAGATAAAATTCCAATATGATTTGTCTTTCACAAGGAAACACAATCACTGCATATAAGAGGAAAGTGTTTGCAGAACGTGGCTTTTTTTTCCTTTTACTGTTGTCCACAGGCTGGATGACCTGTGAATTCCTTCCAAAATGAACTGTGTGATGGTTGCAGTTAGTAATAAGGGAGCTTTTCCTAAGTCCTACTTGCATGAAGTATTTCATATGAATAGCCACAATTAAGCCTATTTATTTGATTGTGTCCTAAATAGACAAAGTTGTGAATGTTTTAACTGAATTATTCCCAGCATTCATGCATTGATTTTTAACTCACAAAAATAAGAATCAAATATGGTAAAGAAACTGGTAGTTAGATAATGCATGAAAGATTCTCTTTTCTACCCTATGTCATGCTTCTTGCTTAGTATTCCCAAAAGTAATCTCAAAAATTATCTGGAAAATTAAAGCATATAAGAAGGTGAAAAATTAAATATGCATGTAATTATACAGGTCTAACACTGATGGTGAGACTCATATATAATTTGGCCAAATATCACCTCTATCCTCCTTCCCCCCACCCCCACCCTGCCCTGCAAATTCCCATTATGTTTACACACACTGTGCAATTTGAGTATGACTTGATCTTTCTGCATGTGCGGTGCTGGTGAACATTAATTTTACTCCAAAGAAAGAGCTGCCATCATTTTTCATTTAGATAGGAATAAAGAATATTCTATTTTGCAGCAATCATCTTGGTGTGTTGTGTGCCTGTCTGAAGTGTTTCCAGAAAGCACCAGATAAATGGTGTGATATTTGAAAAACAGGGCACAATATATTTTGGACAGTGTCTAGGAATGTTTGCAGGATGTCCCAGACTGGGTCTGTCTGTGAGGTCTGAGACAGCCTTTCTGACAGAATAGAACCCTTACTCATCCAACAGGAAGCCACTTGTTTCTCCCTCTCGTTTTTGAAGGAAGATTGGAAGCAATATGCCAGTAGGAATAGTAACTCCAGGCCGACTCCAGATGACAGGAGGCTTGCTGCTGCAAGGAGCTGCAACAAGAGCCTGGCTTGGAACACATGAGCAACTCCATGGCTGGTGTTCAGGTACCTTGCTGAATGTCCAAGCACACTGCTGGCTGATCAGGAAGAATTTATGGGATTAGGAAGAAAAGACATACCCTTTTACCAAATGGTAAGCAGGCTCTCTGGACTAATGGAAATCTACCTGTAGATAACTTGGCTTCTCCTTATTCTTCCTGAAGCACAGGAGAGTAGTTTTTCCTCCTCATATTTTTCCCTGCAGTTTCTGACTTTGTAATGAGTGAGGCAAGGTTATGCTTCATGCTGAAGTTTGCTTTACCCATTCATAATCTGGCAGCAGCAGAGGTAGCAAAAGAACATAATCATGCACTAGAATGTTTTTAGAATTTTTTCCATCTTTCTAATACAGAGTTATATTTTTATTCTGAGTCTGGGAGGAGATTTTTCTGAGTCATAATTTATAAACTACTTTTGCTTTCCATCCTTTTTTTTTTTTGTTGTAGAGGGAGGTGGTGTTTAAGTCAGTTTAAAACATTAGTTTAAATGGCAGTTGAAGTTTTATTTGAAATCCTTAGAACAATGAAGATTTTTTGAGCATAAGACTAGAAATTTCCATTACATGGTAAGAATGGATAGCTCTAAGGACCATTCAGTTCAAAACCCTCTTTCTCCATTCACGTATTCCCTTTTTCTGAAGAAAGGAAAGAAATGTCCCTAGACAGCAGAATCTTACATGGGAGCTGTTTCATTAGTAGTCTGTCTAATTCTTCCATCATTTAATAGGTTTAATGATTTTGTGGCCTCTGTAAATACACTATGATGATTCTCTCTGACCAAGTCTAGAAATGGGAAAATCTTCACTGACTGTTGAGAGATTCTTTGTGCCTCAATGTGAATGAACTTTTTGCTTTCAATTGTCTAAAGACTGTTAGGATGAATTGATTCCTTTTTTTTTTTTTTACTCCTAGGTGTGCAGATCAAAATATCTGTTAATGATCAGAAAAATGTAATTTCAGTGAAAATAGCTGCCAAATATAATCCAAGATGACCATAAACTGTATGGTGTTATGACAAATAAATAAAAACAGTGAAATCATCAAGAAAATTATTGAAACATTAGAAAGTTCCTAGAAACATTCAGAATAGTTTTGCATTTACTCGCTTAAACATTTATAAAGTAAAAGCTCTGTCCTGTGTGAATTTAACACATCAAGCATCCAGGATCTATCTCACGAATTTGATCAATGACCATATTCATTTTTCATAGTTAATTTCCCAGAAAAGGCAGGAGGCTAAATCACTGTTATTCCTTGTGTAAGTGCTGGAATGGCTAGGAAAGCATTTCTTCTGGACTGATCTGCAATGCAGGCGTTTCATCTGATTCCAATTTCTGTTGTGCAACACCCAAGGACTATCTAATAGGCCCATTTTGGCTTCACTGAGTGTTTGGCCAATGTCAACATGATGATAGCCAGCTCTAGAGAAGTCACTTTGCATTACTTAATTCTACTCTTCATATGAAGTCACTCCTATCTTACTGACTCAACCAATTCAGCAGCTGGATGAAGAGCAGCTGAATAACTGGTCCAAACTCTTCTCCAGTGTCCTCTGCCATGAAGGGCCATCGTCCTCAGACTATTAAACTGATTCTCAACATCTGTAATTTTGACTCTACCTTTGAAAGTTCAAATAGCCATATGAGAAGAGAAGCAGAACAACAAACCATCACCCTGATATTGTTTCAGTCACATAGCAGAAGCTTCTACGAATGCTGGATGTCCACAACTGGTTACCTCAATATTTTTGGCTCTGGGAAAATGTTCATGCCCCAACTTGTACACAGGCAGACACTCTCACATACACACATACACTGAATTATTTGGAACATTTTTGTGATGCCAGTGAAGTCTCCATAGGCTTTTCACAGGCTTTGAAATCTCTTGTCCTGCGAGCTACAAGTGCTTGCAAATCTTCTTTCTGATCCAAATTAAGAGCTAGCTTCTTCAACCTTATTGCTCAACAATAAATTGTTCACAAGAAACAACAGATACCCAGACTACATACCAATCAAGCTGTTCCTCTTGGGACAAAGTGGGAAATAAAAAAGCAAAACCATCTGAAATATTCTACTGTGAGTGCTGGAGGCAGCATAAGAAAGTAAAAAGGCATAATTTTGAGTGTAATTGCATTTAGCAACATCTACAGTGCCCCACATCTTCAGATATCTTGCTGTCATTCCACTTTGAAAATTGTGATTTAAATGTTTCTCACATCTGTCTAATTTTTAACTGGGTTTTCATTAATTTCATTAACTTCTTGGCACCTGTTTCTGTAAATAAAAGGTCTCAGGAATTGTGTTTCTCAGTATTATATCGAGAACTTACATTATGTAAACACTCTTTTCACTGTATTCAACACCTTCTGTGGTTGGAAAATATTTTTTTTCTTAGGAGAAAAATACGTTTTAAACCAAAATTCACATCTCTCTTTGAAATACATATTTTCTTGCATGAAAATGTATTTGATTTCGAGGAAAAATTATTACTTCTGTATTTTACATCAATGTCCTCTTGTGATTTTGAATAACATTAGACAGTTTGAAGGACAGTTGCACATTTACAGTATCAACCAAGAACAGCTCCCACAAATATTCTCCCTCAGAGTACCTTGTGTCCTTCCTGTGTGAAGAAGCACATCTCATGTGACTCCCTCAGATATTGCTCCCCTACTGTGTTTTTTTGTCTTGAGGTAAAGTGCTGTTTTGGAAAACGCAGAGAGAACATTTTTACATCAAAGCAATCCAGGCCCAAAGGGCTTTTCTGGTCCTTCTATGAGCCCTGCTATCGGCTGGGTGGCTTTGTACCTCTCTTCTTAACTTAGAGGTTTTGGCACATACATGCTTTGCAGCAGTTAGTCTATCCTGATGTAAAAGGATTCATGATGTAATGTTTACTCTTTGGTACTGAAATTTGTTTGGATATTTTCAAGCAGAATAAAAATACTTTCTTTTTTTTTATCCATAAATAGCGACAGAATCAGCAGCATCTAGGTGTGGCTTCAAAGTTAGTTTGCCTTGAGCCAGATGACTTCCCAAAGGGCCTTCCTGAGACCAACCAACCTGAGGGGATTTCCTCCATCACCATATTACTTGAGCTATATCATCTAACTTACCTATTTGTTCAAATATGTAGACTCATGGAATCAGAGAGAGAGATTACAGTATATAAATTCTGTAATGAGATAACAGAGAAAATCACCCGTGACACCTTCCTGCCTCTTCATGTGTGGTGTTTGAAGCAAAGAAGGGAATACTGTATGGATGGATCATATATAAACTAAGTTGCATCTGTACTACATAGGTGGAATGCACCATCATGTCTTTAAGCCAAATTGCACAATACCATTGACATGTACGAGTTGAATTCTTCTCGGTCAAAAAAATGGATAGTCCCCCCCAAAATGCCCACTGGGAATGATCCCAGCCCTTTTCTGTTGCCCAAAGGGCGCCTGGGTGTGTCTGGGAGAGTGCTAGCAGTGCCTGAACAAGAGGGCGTGTGAGTGAGGCCAAAGGCAGAGGTCAAGCCCACTGCTTTTCACCTGCCGCACTTGAATCTAGTACAGGCAAAGGTAACCAGCTGTGGGAGGAGAAATACAGCAGGGTTGTATGGCAGTATAGAGAGGCTTGGCTAGGGAGACAGAGGAAAGCTCTTAAATTTGTGCAGAGTGTATTTAGGTAACAAACCAGGTAATTTTTTAGCTGATATAAAAGGGTGGAAGTAATTTCTTGGTTTTTTGTTTGTTTTTTTTTGTTTTTTTTGGTTTTTTTTTTAAATCTGGGATGTGTTAAAAATCATTTAGATTATGTGAAATACGATTTTTTTTCCCATACAGCTAAATAAAGTGCAAGCTTACTACAAATATTTTATGTATAGCTTGGAGTAGCATGTCTAGGAATTTGGAAGGGGGAGGCTGGTGTAGGAACAGAATGGGAAGAGTAACTTAGTTTACTTTTAATAGCATACATCTTCTCTATGGCTTAATATGCACAGGGGACAGCTGGATTAGTACAATAGGTTGTATTCAATACAATCAACTAAGTCAAGAACTAACTAATATTTTTAGAAATTAACCATATCATGTCTACAGAAACCATTATAAATTGACAAATAATGTAAATACAGAAACCTTTGACCCTGTACCAAAATGTATAATTGCCTTTTATACAATAAGGGAGAATAAGAAGCAAATCTAGCAAGTAGTATTTGTATAACAAGTTAATCTACTGCTGGGGTGGAACTGGAAAATTAACATTCTTTTTTAAATTACTTGATTTTCAATTTGAAAAAACAGATTTTAAAATTATTTGTCATACCAGCAATGTGAGCACGTTTGCTTCATAATGCCTTCTTTCCCTCAAGTTACACTAGAGTGAAGTTTGTGTTCAAATAACATTACATTTGTGATACAAACTAACCAAGAGCCAGAAGACCAGGGCTGATTGATACCGTCTTCAGCTAATGCTTTGGTATCTGTTTTCCCTTCTCTTCACAAAACCATGAGCAAAGTATGAAGTGTCAGTGTATTGCTGAATTTTCTGGCTTTTGTCAGTTCATGTCACAAGATCAACAGTGCTTAAGCAGAGTGTGGGAGGTTGTATTTAGTAACAATATCAGATTACATCAGAGACACTCTCTTTTTTCCCCCCATTTATTGCTGAACAGGCTGTTTTGTGGCTTTTGGAATTCAAACTACCTCTAACTTGGCCTGTGTTTGGGTGTGTTTAGCTTGCAATGTAAATGTCCTGTCCAGTCCCATATTCCCAAAGTCTCAAACAGAAATAATTCTAATATTCTTGCTCTCTGTGCATGTATAAATATGTGATCAAAGGTGTTGTGGAAGCACTGAGGCTAGTACACATTCTCCTTATAGAAAGAAAAAAAAAAATAGAAATAATCAGGGCAGATGCAATGCTCGTGTCTAGAATTCAGACAAAATGCTCTGGCTTATAAATGTGGGGGGTGTGTACAGAGCACAAAGGAAGTACCTTGTTATTTTTTCTTTTATGTTTCAGAGTGGACTGTTTCTCTGCGAGGATCACAGCATCCTTTTTATTATATTGACCTATTTCTGTAGATACTTCTGTGCTAAAGCAAAGATAATATACTGTAGACTTCCCCACCTCACGTTCCATGCAGTTGGTAGCATTCAACTTTAAACCAGGATTATCATAGCTCTGTTTTGCACATCAAGAAAAACTATCTTTAAACATTTGCCTGTTTTTTATTTTTTATGATTACGGAACAGCTTCCAGAGATTGACAGGAATACTGATTAAAAAATGAAGAGATTTAATTACAAAGGTACCTGCTGGTACACCACTTAAACATTGGATGTGTTTTCAGGATCAGTCTCCTTTCTAGAAATGTTTGACTCAACAAGAACTTGTTCAGCCTCTAAACTCCAATAATGACTTTACTGTATGTGTTTGAAATAATGAGAATAAGCATTCTTGAGACATTTTGTTAAGAAAACAAGATATTCTGAACAGCAAATTATATTATGTTTAATAGTAGATGATGTTGTACAAGCTGCCAGATAAATTCCAGTAGCATGTTTTTAAAGTACTTAGGATTATAGTATAAACCTCACTTAAAAATAGAACTAAGACATATCTTTTATAGAAAAGACGATACCAAGTATAAACAGCCTTAAAATATCCCACATTTATATTGACTTGACTGACTAAGGCAACCTCCCAAAAACCATTTTTTCTTCTGTTTATTGAGGAAATACAGTAACAGGCTTTTTATCAATGTAAACAATATGTAAGTAATTGAGTATTAATCCTTGGCAGGCTGAGGTTACTAGGATTGACTGTAATTGAAATAAGTGCAGTAAAGTATAGCCTGGAAATCACTTTGATGGGTAAAATATTAGAACTCTTTGAAGGTCTGAAAGCTGGAAAGGGTGGTTTGTGGTCGATGTTCTAATAAAAGGCTGCCTAATCTTTCTTCATCCTAGATCATGCCCTCAAGTGGATGGTGTGGTAGAGGAATTAAGTATTCAGGAATAATTTATTTTTTTCCTATTTCTTGAAAAATTATTTTTGATAACTGGGTGGTGGCAGGAGTATTTTGCACACAGAAGAAACCTTTTCTACAACCTGATAGTTTCCTAGTGGCTAAAGATCTGCTCCCGTTGCCACCTTGCACTTTTCACGCTCCTACTCCCTTTTTCAGGCTCTTTTCTCTCTCTGTCCATGGTTCTCTAATATTCAAATTCTACCTGTCAGTCTGCATTCTGTGGCATCTACAGTGGGTGGAATACAGCCCACAAGGAAAGACCATGTGGAGCTCTGCATCTTTTTAGTGGATAGAAGTTATACAGAGAAAGATGAAGCCTGACAATAGGGAGGGATGGTGTCAAAGGAGCAGTTTATGAGGAAAGGAAACTGCTCAAGGCAGAGGGGAAAGGGATGTAACTTCAAGTAGAAGGGGAAGCCCACACAGCGGGCTCACAGGAAGGCTTTGTGTGGAAATCAGGAGCTTAAAAACGGAGACATGAGAAATACTTTCTCTAAACTTAAAAGAAGGAAAAATAAGCTTAAGAAACCCCCAAATCCCCCAAAATTCTGCATTTACAGTTAGGTTGCTAAGTGCACTTCCCATCAGCATAATCATTTCAAATCAAGGAAACCACTTGTGGAGCCAGCATTAACCAACCTCATTTTACACGTCTTACCACCTAAACATTAAAGTACCCATAGCTATTTTCAGCTCCCTCAACTTGATAATAAAAAGCCTTTAATTTCAGCATATAACCTTGTGCAAGCCTCATATCCATTTCCTTTAAGAAAATGTACACTCTTTGTTCTGACCTCATGTTTATCTTTCTGGTGGCTAAGTTATTAGCTGTCTTCACTTGGCTAGGGCAAACTTCAAAGTGGGTGTCTTTGAATAGCATTTTGAGAAATTTGAGGAACTACATAGGTATTTCTTGTTAGAGATGAAAGGATGTTTTTAAGTAGAACAGATGAGACTGCAAGTGTGTATGTACATTGCAAAGTTTATTTAACAGTCTGCTTCTATTTTTTTCAGTATTCCAGTATATTAAGCTTCCTTCATCACCTTGGACATTTCAGAAATAATTTAAGTTATGCCAGTAGCTTTGGTGCTGTGTAATATTGCTCATATGCTAAGAAATATGTTACCCTTACTTACCTATGTTATTTATGCATTTTCATATTTTCAAAGTATTTCCTTTAATCTTCCTTGTTATTCTGTACAAAATCACTATGTATTACTATTTTCACAATTTTTTTTTCTTTTTTTTTTTTTTTTTCTACGTTCTCGTACGCCGCACGCCGAATCCGGTTTTTTTTTTTTTTTCGTGGGGGGATTTTTTGTTCTGGACGTCTTGTCTCCTGTCTTTTTTTTTCTTTTTTTTACTGAACTCAGCTCTTCGGGAACTCTCAGATTCAGAATTTCTTTTATGTCTGGCGAGAACATTTCTTGGTTGCACTACTTGACCTGGCATTTCTTTCTGTACTTTCTCTTGATTCTGTGCTAGTTAAATATCATGCCAGAAGAGTCCACTGGTGAAGGGTTCACAGTGAGTTCTGTGAGGTGAAGATGGCACTGCTGAACTAGAAGTCCAATGGAAAAACATACACATGGAAAAATATGTGTGGGTACGTGTGTGCATGCGGAAATGAGTGAGCAGCGAGGAGAAACGCTGTTTGCAAAGGGAGAGAAAAAGATGCCGAGGCAGAGGAATGTTACATGTGGTGTTTGCATATAGAGATAATTGATATCTGATTCTTAGTGGTCAACACTTTTTCCTGGTTCAGCCAGCACTAGATTACACAGCAGTCACTGCAGAAGTTCGTATGACTGAGTAAGTAGTCTGGCTGTTTTCCACTGAACCACTCCTTTGTCTGAGACTAAAATATTCTTTCAAAAGTTAGAAAATTAGGATTTCTCTCTTTCTATTTTGATTTTACCAGTTGGTTCCCTATGTATAAAAGCCAGCTATTGAGTTCAGTTAGCTTAATTAGTTCTTTATGCAAGCTAGTTAATGTAGCTCTCACTGTAAAAGAGGAAAATTATCTGTATTTAATTTAGCACCTAAAGTTCTGGAAAAGAGAGAAGAATTCACAAGACCACTCAGAAGAAGCATAAATCGACACTTACCCCTGCTAAAACAGAGGGGGATCTAAATAGCCATTTTATACACTCCTCTTCTAAATCACACCCTGATCCTCTGTCACTTTGACTTTACTTGGGGGTCTCAGTGGAACTGCTCACAAGTGTTAAACAGATGCCTAAGTGTTTACAGAACTGAGCCTAAGAGAATGACATGCTTAATCCTGCTGCAAGATTGCAAGGAGGAGCTGGACCAAATTCCACCCAAGCATTCCCCAAAATCCAGATAAAACCAGAAAAGGAGAAGCTGTCTTCTGCAAATAAGAAGTGGGATGCCAGACAGCTTACTTTGCATAAGCTGCCAACCAGTGTTCCTAGCATGTAACCTCAGGAGTTCCTGTTAAGTAGGAAGAACTGAGTTTCCACAGACAAGGAAAGAGCAGTCATTAATTACTAAAAATGACTGCAAATATACCACTCTTATGGTGAGAAAAAGAACAGATAAAATAAAGAAACATCCAATTAAATATATCCATCATAGATGAGAATGGAGTGGAGTCTGGTGAGAGTTTGGTTTACCAAACAGTTTGACATCAGCCACACTGAAGATAAAACCAAATGTCTTTGTCCTTCTCCTGCTGGTGAAAGATGTTCACTGGTCAGGTAATAAGTTGCAGGTATAGAACTGTTTGAAGATAGGTTCTCACAGTGATGAAGAAAGGTTAGAAAGATTGTTTCTAAAATTGCTGGATTAGACCTGGTTATTTTAGGTCATGACTGTATCGCCCTTTCATAAATAAAGCTTTCCTTGTTTGCATACAGTGCTTGCAAGCTGGCATTAAAGAGGGTAGGTCTGTTTTGCTGTCTTGATAAGGTAGATAGGTGGATGAGTCACCTGTATGGACTTTGAATTATCACAAACCCACCTTTTCTCCAGCCTTTTTCAAATGAATATAAAGGGTTTCTCTGAGCCAAAAAGAGCAGAATTATTTTTTCTATCAGTCATCTACACTTTTGGATTCATCATGAGTCTATGTTTTCTTGTTTCTTTTTCTCTTTCTCCTGCTGCTTGTGTCTTTTCAAGATTAACAATAGCATCCTATTAGTTTTCATGGTAGTTTGTGATTACAATACCTGAGAAGAAATTCAATCTACTCGACCCACCACAAGCCAGTATCTGGTTTTTCAGATTTATGAAAACTGGCAGAATTAATTTCTAGTCCGTAAACTATTATCTCACAGTTCTGTAAATTGAAAGGCTCCACAAAAGCAAGAATCTTGTTAAAGTCCTTTATGGTTGATTACCTTTAGGTAAACTTACCTATGTACACATGCAAAGATGAGCTGACCTAGTAGGACTTTGTCCTCTTTAAGTCTCTCTCATTTTCAGCTCACGATCACAGAATCACAGCATGGCTGATGTAGGAAGGCACCCCTAGAGATCATCTAATCCAATCCCTCTCTTCAAGCAAGGTCACCTAGAGCAAGTTGCTCATAGCCAGCCATGTCCAGACATATTTTTAACACGTCCTAGGATGGAGGCTCCAGAATACCCTTTGGCAACCTCTTTAAGCATTTGACCAGACTTTCATTAAAAAAAAATATATATAAATATA